>SJYX01019732.1:0-24863 GCA_006410675.1 Oreotragus oreotragus | reverse complement strand
GGTGGGGGGGGTGGGGCGGGCGGGACAGGACCCCAGTTTCTCCCCGCCCGGGGAAGACTACAGTTTGAGCCAAGCAGCAGATGTCTCAGGCACGTGGGGTCACGGACACGGCTCAAGCATCGGTTTCGTCATAGGAAGGGGAGGCTCCCGGCAGCTGCTTGGCCTCAAGCAGAGCTCACACTTTTGTTGGTGCTTTCTCTTCCGCCTTGGAGCCGGGCAACCCATTCTCCGTATTATCGTTCCCTGAGGAACTCACGAGGCACTCCTTCCTGAGAGAGAGCGAGAGGAGAGAGGGGAGGCAGTAGTGAGAGGGAGGGCCAAGTGACGGGTAAAACTGTGTGGGAGGGGAGCCGTGGCCCCTGTGCCAGCCCCGAGCCTCTCCCTGGCCTTCCGTAGTGCCATGGTAGCCAGAGGCCAGGTTCCCACCCTCTCTGCCTCCATTTCCTTGTCTAAAAAATGACTGCAATGGCCCCTTCTTCATGGGATTACTGGGAGGAGCCAGGGAGCATTTGGAACAGTGCCTGGGCCACAGGAAGTACTCTGTAAGGCTAGCATCACCAGGTCATCTCAACACGGCAGAGGGCAAGGGTACCAGTCACTCCTCCCAGGGGCCAGTAATGAGGGGAGGCCAAACCAGGGTAGATGTCAGGCTGTGCCAAGCCAGGGGAAGGGTCCAGGCCAGCAGGCAGGATGCCCAGGGCAAATAGCTCCTCACCCAGGCCCCGCAGGCCCTTCCTCCTGAAGTTCGCTGGGGCTAGATGTAGCAAAATGAGATGGAAGGGCAGGCAGGTGGGGGCAGAGGCGGGGGATGGGGCAGGAGGAAGGAGAGGTGGGCAGGTAGGAATACCCCCCCCAGAATGGCACCACCCTGGCCACCCTCTGTTGGGCATGTCCAGTCTAAGTACAAAACCCCGGAACAGCAGTGGCCAGGCCGCACAGGGTTCTCCAAAGACCCGGCTGCTGCATTATGCTACCTTTCAGCCCATGGAAACTTCCAAGGCTTTTTCATGGCTTCTCTCACTAAACTACATCTGAGCCTCACCCTCGGCTTGTGTGTTTGAGTTTGAAGCCTTCAGGAGAGATTTAACATTTCATCTTCGTCAATTTCATCTTGCAGGATTTAGTCTATACCTCCAGCCTATCCTCCTAAATCCGGAGAAGGGAACTCTCCTACACTGTTGGTGGGCATGTAAATTGGTGCAGCCACTATGCAAAACAGTTTGGAGGTTTTGTTTTTTTAAAACTAAAAATAGAGTTGCCATATGATCCAACAATCCCACTCTTGGGCATATATCCAGAGAAAACTCTAATTCAAAAAGGTCATAGCAGCACTATTTACAACAGCCAAGACATGGAAACAATCTGAATGTCCATCCATAGACAAATGAATAAAGAAGATGTGGTACATGTATACAGTGAAATATTACTCAGCCATAAAAATAATGAAATAATGCCATTTGCAGCAACATGGATGGACACAGGGATTATCATACCTAGTGAAGTAGATCAGACAGAACGACAGACACCATATGATATCACTTATACGTGGAATGTAAAGTATGATTGAAATGAACTTCTTTACAAAGCATAAACTGAAAATCACAGAGACAGAAAAAAACTTATAGTTACCAAAGGGGGAGGGATAAATTTGGATAAATTAGGGATTAGCAGATACAAACTACTATATATAAAATAGATAAACAACAATGCCTTACTGTATAGCACAGGGAACTATATTCAATATCTGATAATAAACCACAATGGAAAAGAATCTGAAAAAGAACAAATATGTAGGTATGTACAACTGAATCACTTTGCTGTGATTCCAGCAAACCAACACAACACTAAATCAGCTATACTTCAATTTAAAAAAAAGAATAAAGATCCTCCCAGATACCAATTTTGTTCTCCATCCAACATGGTTGCTAGGTTTCTGGAAACTTGATAAGTGCATCATTCCTGTCGTTGTTGTCGTTCAGTCACTAAGTCATGTCCAACTCTTTTCGACCCCATGGACTGTAGCCCACCAGGCTGCTCTGTCCATGGGATTTCCTAGACGAGACTACTGGAGTGGGTTGCCATTTCCTTTTCCAGGGGTTCTTCCCAACCCAGGGATCAAACCTGTGTCTTGTGCATCGGCAGGTGGATTCTTTACCCCTGAACCACCAGAGCCCATGTCATTATTAGTGTAGTTTGAATCAGTAATAACAATGAACAAATAGAGCCCTTTGACATAAAGACCTCTATTCATATGGATCCATCATCTACCTCTCTATCTACCTATCTCTAAACCTAAGGAATAGTCAGTCTAGCCAATTCCCATCCACCTAACCATCCATATTTCTTTCCAAAGACCCTGCTGGCTACCAGGCACTGTGTCAGGCTAGAAAGGTGTCCAACTGACAAGGTGTCTGCTCTCCAAAAACCTGCAGTCTTCCAGGAAATATGCTATTAAACAAGTAACAAGTAAACACGTAACAAACAAGAACAACGCAGTAAATGACAGGATGCAGGTGGGGCATACCAGGGAGGGACTCAACCTAGGCGGGCTCCTTGTAGGGTCAGGGAAGGCCCTTTGGAAGCGTCATTTAAGCTGAGACCAAGAAAGATGAGCAGGAAAAGAGAGAGGAGACATTCTAGACAGAGGGAACACCCTCACATGTGAAAGCCCAGAACTGATCATAGGATGCTGTCCCCACGTCCCTTCGTCTCAGGAAGCCCCCACATCTTTACTGTTATGCAGGCCTACCTTGCTGCTCAGAGGACCCTCTCAGGCTTCCTCCTGGCCTGTCTCCCACCTCTAGCCTATGCCTTCCCAGTCCCTGTGCCCACCAACACCAGACCCTTTCTTCCAGTTCCCCTGATGGAGCCAGGCCCTGCAAGCCCTGCCCAGCTCCCCTGTGGTCAGAGAAAAGCCAGTCTCAGCCTCAAGGGTCTGTCCCCACCCCCGTTTGCGGGTTTCCCCCCTTCCTCCTGACCCCGCCCCCACTCTCTCAACAACAGCAACCACAAACGCCTGTTCTCCACAACATGCTCGCTTCCCAGGCTGTCTGTCTTTACTCTCAGCGGTTCCCCCTACAGAACAACCTTCTCTTCACCCTCCCTGGGACTTAACTCATATCCATCTTGCAAGGCTGACCACAAATGTCTCTTTGGCCAGAAATCCTTCACTATTATTCCACCCTCTCCTGAACCCCCTCGACATTCTCTCTGAGTGTGTGTTTGCATGCTCAGTCACTTCAGTCATGTCCAACTCTGTGCGACCCCCTGGACTGCAGCCCAGCAGCCTCCTCTGTCCATGGGATTCTCCAGGCAAGAATCCTGGAGTGGGTAGGCCAGCCCTAATTCCTCTACCTCCTGTTACACTGATTTCTGCACATGTCTTCTTTACTTAGGGGCAGAATCTCATTCCTTCTAGAATTTCCTGCAGTGCCTGGCATAGTACTTTGCACACAGCATCTCAAAAAGAGCCACTGAATGAAAGAACGACTTACTGAACTCTAGATCCCACTCCCCTGTGAATCAGTAGGGCACAGCGGCAATAGGTGAAGTTTCAAAGCAAACAAGTCAGAATTCAAATCCCAGCTCTTATCGCTTATTAGCTGTGTGACCCTGGGCAAGTCACTTAACCACTCTGAGCCTCACTTTGCTCAACTTCAAAATAAAATCATACTTTTTTTTTTAATGCCTGATGGAGTATCTAACACATGGCAGAGGCATGTGATGAATGACAGGAAGCGCTATCACATGTAGCATCCTCCTGGTCAACTGTGCACAGGCATGAAAATGGTAGCCTGCCCTGTTTTCATGAGCTCATGGTGGCTCCCAAGGATGACTGCTTTCTTTCCCAAGTGCTTTTAAACCATATGTTGAATAATGTGTTCTCCAAATTTTCTCACCAGCAATAGTAAGACTGATCATTAAAAACACAATTTGGTCTGCATCCATGCTCCAGGCCCCTCTCAAGATCTCTGAAATCCTCCCAGGCTCTGGCCATGATGCAGCTAGATAGCCTAGGAGTTCATCATCACAACCAGTCCTCCCAGCTCTCCCTCCCCTCTGCCAATCCCTAAAATTCTCTCCCTGCCTTCAGCTGCCTTCCTTTCTGACCAGTGGCATTTCTGCCCTTTTCAGCCTAATTTCCTCTCAACAAAGCAGCATGAAGCCAAGGATTTTCTCCTTTTATCTTCTGCTTCTCCCTTGCTTCTCCTACTTCCTTTCACCCTCTCTGCTTCAATGGCAGGCCTGCCTCATCTCTTCTTTCTTGCCAAGAACACAATTTTCAAATCCCTTTGGTCTGCTCCGGGTTTCGCAGCATTCAATTGTGGAACCTGCCAGCTCTGGCAATTCTGGGTGTGGGCTGCACCCTTTGTACCTCCCGATCTTTCTTCTCATTCCTCTTGCAAATATCTGTCTTTATACCTGAATTTATCCTTGGGCTTCCTGGGTAGTCATATCAGCCTTTTTAGACTGTTTTTCTCTCCTTCATTTGAATTTTCAGAATTTCACAATAAAAGACTCCCATCACCCTAGAAGGATCTTCCCATTTTAGAGTTTCTGTATGCGGAATCTCATATTTCCCCGATCTAAAAAAACAAGGCATTTGAAAGCCTTTGGTAGGACTTGAGATTGAGGTGGTACAAATAACGAGATGGGCAGGAAAACAGGGGAATGAGGACAAGCAGGTGAGCTGTACATATGTTCTCAGTGAAGCCAGTGTATTCAATAAACATCTGGGTGGATGGGGAAAAGGAGTGAGACGAAGAATCAGGCTGAAAGACGAGAGGAGCAGGGCAGGGATAAAATAGAGTGGAAGAATTAGGAAGAGAGGAGGGATTAGGAGGTAGATGGAAGGATGAAGGCAGATGGGGATATATGACGGTGGGTGAGAGGATGCTGGAACACCCATGAGATGAGAATGGGTGGTGGGCCGGCGGGTAGGCTGGAGTCAACTTACTTCTTCTCCTGAGTCTTCTTGATGATGAAGGCAATGAACTTCTTAACCAGCAGGATGAAGATGAGGAGCCCAATGACCCCGCCCACAACACCCAGGATGATGAGGGTCACGGTGTTGTCCACTTCTTCCACTTCATGGTCAGAGAAGGGAAAGAAGAGGGGTGGAGAAGGAGAGCAGGAGTCACCTGGAGCACCATGGCAGCCCAGCAGCTCCCCAGCCTCCAACCTGGGCGTCTGGGACACGCCCACCCCAGCAGGAAGCAGGAGAAGCCAGAATATGGCATCCATCGGGCTAAGGCATAACAGGAAGTCGTCCCTCTCCCCCTATGCTCCACACATACGCCCTCCCGCAGACGCCCACACAAGTTCTGGAATAACTCAGACTGGGGGACCACAGCATCCAGGTTTGACTCGACCCTCGAGCATGAGACTTTCATTGCCTCCTTCTAGGTTTCCTTTTACCCAGGCAGAAAAAGAATTGAGAATCTCCCTGCAACATCTCTTACGTGGCCAGAAGACACAGGAGCCAGGTAATCTGGATTTCAACAACAGGAGTTCCACAGTCACTAATGAGCTGGTCACTAACAGTCACTAATAACCTACAGCTGGTCACTTAACCCTTCTAGCCTCAGTTCCCTCATCTGAAAACTGACCTCCTGACTTCCCAAACCTGTTCCACCCACAATCTCCTCTATCTCTGCTGAGAAAATACCATCCTTTGAGTTGCTCTGGCCAAAATCCTTGGAGTCATCCTTGACTCCTCTCTTTTTCTCAAACCCCTATATCCAACCCACCTGAGAATCCTAATGGCCCTAACTCCAGAAAAGTACAGAATCATGAGCATCTTCTCTGCAGGAATCCCACATCGTCCAGGAGAGCAGTGGATCCCCAGGAACACAAGAAACACAACACAACCAGGATGCTTAAGCAAGTTTCCTTCCTTTTTCTCTGCTTCCATGCCTCGCTAGCCTTCCAGGCTCCCCTCTCCATGATGCCCACTCAGTCTTAACTCCTTCAGCCCTTTCTCTAAACACGTCCAGTGTCGGGGTCATGGGATACCCTCATCACATGTTTCCTCGTTGTCTAATTGTTCCACCACTGTTGGATTGGAATCCCCTCAATCAGGACTTAAGCTCCAGGGGGGAGAGACCATTCTTATCATCTCTACTGGAACTTCCCTGGTGGTCCAGTGGCTAAGACTCTGAGCTCCCAATGAAAAGGGCCCTGGTTCAATCCCTAGTCAGGGAACTAGATCCCACATGTGGCAACTAAGAGCCCACATGCCTCAGCTAATAACTGGCTCAGCCAAATAAATAGGTAAATATTTGTTTAATCTCCACTGCCTTGGCTTTGCATGCTTTGCCCCATTTCAATTATGTGTTTACTTGTCTTCTGTCCTACCCTGACCTGTCAATTCTTTGAGAAAGGACACTGTGTATCATTCACAGCACTTTTTGGTCCTACATGGCATTCCATCAGCTGTTGCTAACAGAATACACAAGAGGAGAAATAATCAACACATAAGGAGAACTTCACAACACACTTCTATGTAGCTTCTGGGACTCTCACAGCAACCCTAAGAAAAGGCAGATCTTCATATGAGGAAAACAAGGCTCAGAGGGCCTCAGTGTATATCATAAGCTATTCAGTGGCAGAATAAGTATTCACACTAAGTTATTTGAGTTTCCAGATGTAACTCCAGTTGCCCTTGAAAGCATAAAGTGAAAGAAAACACCAACGGTCCATTTCACCATTACACCAAGTTGGGTACCCACCCCCATCCCTGTCCTTCCAACACCACTGCCCTTGGTCCCAGACCCATTACATACATTTATCAACAACTTGGAGGAAGATGGTGGCCTGGTGCTGAAAATCATTCTCCTTGGGGTTCTTCACGTGGCAGGTGTATTTGCCCGTGTCGCTGAACTCCAGGTTCTTCAGCGAAATGGAAATATTGTTCATTTTCTCCTTCGTGGAGCCCTCCAGAGTGATGCGGTCATCATCTTTCAATTTCACCTTGGGGTCTGATTTCTCATTCTTCACAGTCCCATCTATGAGCTGTGTGGGAAGATGGGAGCAAGGAGGGGGCCAAGAAAAAAAGCAGAGAGTCATAACATCACTCCAGCCCACTCCTTGGGCACCTCTCTGCCCAGGTCAGGAAGAGCACTTGCCCTTGGTTTCCCGTGCTTATCAATAGCTCTGTCTGTCTAACCTGGATTTTACTTGCTTCAGGCTAAACCCAATTTCTGTTACTAAGGTCTCCCTAGAATGTAGCATGACTTTTACTGCTTTCTTCATAAAAGCCTTTTAATACCACATAAAAGCCTGTTAATACCACACTCGCTTCCCTCTGTCATTCCTTCCAGCCTCTGCTAACACCTCATCCGCTATCTGCCTGAATTCTGACCCTCCATCAAGATGTGGATCAATCCCACAGGGCAGTGCATCGGCACCCTCTGAATTCAGTGTTTAATTACATCCAGAGTTGGTTTCTTGTGACTTCCAGTCCCCTAGTAGGTTGCAGAGTACTCAAAAAACACCTTGGGACTTCCTTGGTGGTCCGGTGGCTAAGACACCACACTCTCAATGCTGGGAGGCCTGGGTTCAATCCCTGGTCAGGGAACTAGATCCCACATGCCACAGCTAAAGATCCTGCTTGCCACAGCTAAGATCTGGTGCAGTCAAATACATAAACATTTAAAAAACACCTGCTGACTCTCCATCCCCACCCCCAGGCAAAGCCCTGGACCCTTCTCTTCCCCAGCACCCCATTTCATCCTTCCAAGGCCAATACCCCAGCCCTTCTCTTGTTTGGACTCTTCTCATTCCCTCTCTCCAAGTCTTCCAAGTGTCTTGTCTCTTCTGCTTTTTTAATTAAATTATTAACATTTACACAAGCTAACCAAGTTTCAGGTATTTCTTCAGACCAGACAGAGGATTCTAGACAGGAATTCCAACGGACCCCAAATTCTGGCAACAAAAATCTAAGCATCCTTCCCACATAGATCCGTCTAGACAGGCTCTGGAAATAATACTGGGAGAGAGACTTCCCCAGTGGTCCAGTGGTTAAGAATCCGCCTGCCAATGCAGGGGCCGCAGGTTCGATCCCTGGTCCGGGAAGATCGCACATGCCATGGGGCAACTAAGCCCGGCACCACAGCTACTGAACCCATGTGCCCCAGAGCCCCTGCTCCACAACCAGAGGAGCCGCTGCAATGAGAAGCCAGTGCACCGCAACTAGAAGGTAGCCTCCACTGGCTGCAACTAAAGAAATCATCAAAGACCCAGTGCAGCCAAAAAGAAATGAATACATTTATTTTCTAAATCAATAAAAGGTGAGTGTGACGAAAGATGCATCCCTGGGGACCAACACTGAGGGGTGAGTCCAGAAAGGACCATAGCCTAGGGTGGGAGGCAGGGTGAGGCGACAAACCCCGGAGGAGGATCTGAGCTGCCCCATCCCTTCTCCGGCTACTTACGATCTTGTATGTATCACTGCTGTTGTAGGACCACCAGAAGTGTAGGTTCTCGAAGCCAAAGCAGCTGGAGAAGGTGCAGGGTAGCAGGATCTCTGTGCCGTTGACAGCGTAGATGGTGGTGGCCTTTCCCACTGACACCTCCAGCGACAGGGACACCGGGAGCAGGAAGAGACCTGTGTGAGGGAGGGGCACCATCTCCCTGAGTAAAACCCCACCAGAACCTCCAGGGTGCAGCCCTGGAAGGGACCTCTCCGGTGGAGTGGAGTGGCATGGTCAGGCAGGGAGGTCTCTATTGCCCTCCGTGTCAATATTAGGAAGATGATTCTCCTTAACCGACTCTGCCTGGACCACCTCCGTCCGACTCTGCCTGGACCACCTCCGTGATTCATTCTCCCTCTTGGCCTGAGCTGGATGGACTTCTGAGCCTGTTAGTAGCCCTTGTGACCACCAGGGGTCACCCCAACCCAGGAAAACCAGGTCCCGGCCTCCGTGCCGCGAGTCCGCGCCCCTCAACCAGCGGATGTGGTCCCTGAGGCCCCCAAGTGCAGAACCTGCGCCTCCTGTTCGCGCTGGGAATCTCCCCAAGGGCTGTGCGCCACCCGCTCGTGATATTTTCGGGATTTGGCGGGGCGAGGGTGTTGGGAGACTGAGCGGGTCTCCTGAGGTAGCTAAAAGGAAAACGGCAGACACAGGACCCGGCTCCTCGGCCACTCATCACGGGCCCTGGCGACTCCCACCTGCCCCCAAGGGGCCGAGAGGCAGGGGGATGCCTCCCGCTGGACTTTGCTCCACCACCGAGAGGGAGCTCGAGAAGAAAAGAGAGACAAGGCGGACCGGGAGGGCATCCTGCAGGGTGGGGTGGAACGAGGATGTCTTGGTATCAGTCAGCAGCGGCGAAATCAGAGGGAGTAAAGCAATAACCTCAGAGAAAGTGAGGGCGGAAGACCCTTTATGGAGGCCAACTCATGGCAACAGGATGCTCGCAAGCCGGTGGCTGGAGTGGGCGCTGCACCCAAGGTCCCCTCCGGACCCAGAGTAGCCCCCGACTCCCTGCAGCCCCACTGCGGCCTCTCATCCTGGGCACATCCCCACCCCCACCCCTTCTTTCCCACACCTTCCAGTCCAATGCCATCGCTGCCAGTTGAGCAGGCGGCAGTTGTGAATTTCCACTCATGGCCTCTGGGCCCTGCCTCCTGAGTTTGTGAGTTCTTGTAAGAGAACCTGGCCCTCCTGTCCTACAGAGTCCTTGAGGAAACTCCACTGTACCTCAAGGTCATGAGGAGGAGGGGTGTCAGAATTAGAGACTAGCTGTCCTTGCCCCTAAATGAACCAGGGTCACCCTGGGTGAGTACTCAGAGTCCTTCTCAGGTTCCCAGTGATGCTGAGAATAATGACCTTTTCCTGAGCAGAGATGTTGGCTAACGCTGCGTATGAGTAATCTCATAGCATCTTCACCTCTCACCTGGAAGGAGGGTCTTATTAATCACATTTTACAGGTGGGAAAAATAAGGCTCAGGGGAGCAAAACTGCCTTGTGCCTTGGCCAAAGTCCTACAACTTCCAGAGGTAGTTGAAATGTGAACTGGAGTGTGACTCCAGGGCTAGTGGGCAGCTGAGAGCAGACACCTGGCTGCACCACCTCCTGTGCCAAAGCTTCCCTGGCATCTCTTCCCAGACTGTGGCTTCTCTCAACTACTTGGACCGCCAGCCTGGCGTTCCCACAGTGTCAGAGCCTAAAGGGCCCGGACGGTTTAAGGTTAAAGACACTAAGTTGCCACTGCCTGATTTTACAGATGGGACAACCAAGACCCCAAATGGGAGGAGACTTGGCTGAACTAACCGGGTTTAGCGGCTGAGCCACTTGAGAACCCCTCTCAGGCCAGTCAGCTCCCTGCTCTGCAGGCAATTCCCAGAACGGTTCTTGTTCCCAAGACAGATAGGGTCAGTCTTTGTTTTAAAGTTGCCAACCTTGCTCCCATCCTCATTCTCAGGGAAGGACCCCTTTAATCAAACTTAATTTCCTCATTGTATCGATACATCATAAACCAGCTTCCTCTTGGTTTGCACACATGAGAGAAGGATGCCTAGTGCCACCTGGGCAATGCTTTTTAACTTAGAAGGAGACCTCTCCATCAGTCCAGTGGTTAAGACTCTGCACTTCCCACTGCAGGGGGCTCAGGTTCAACCCCTTGTTGCGGACCTAAGATCTCGCCTGCCGTGTGGTGTGGCCATAAATAAGTAAGAGGAGCTCCATGGAGAGCTGGAAGCCCACCTCTGCACTTAGGACTCCCTCAGCTTCTTCATGTCCTCTTCACTTCTGAGGGCAAAGTGGACTGCTCTTAACACAAAGCTCAGAAATAACAACCCGTAGTCCAGGATCCCCTGCCACTGTCAACAACTGCTGGTATATGCTCAGCACTTTCTATGTGCCGGCTACATATAACCCCCACACCCACGCTCTGAGTGATGTACCGTAATAGCTCCATATAACAGACATGGCAACTGAACATAGACAGGTTTGGTGACTTGCCTAAGGTCAACAGAGGAGCTTCCCACATGGTGCTAGTGGTAAAGAACCCGTCTGCCAATGCAGATGTAAGACACATGGGTTCAGGTTCGATCCCTGGGTCAGGAAGATCCCCTTGAGGAGGGCAAGGCGCCCCACTCCGGTATTCTTGCCTGGAAAGTCCCATGGACAGAGGAGCCTGGCAGGCCACAGTCCACAGAGTAGCACAGAGTCGGATACGACCGAAGCAACTTAGCACACACACACACGAAGGTCAAGAGACATTTCTCGTATCCCAGAGCAAGAAAGCCCTACCTTACATCCTAAAACAGCAGATTTTGCCCACCAGAGTTCCAGTTAGCGCTGAGGAGTCATTTCAATTAGCCTTCGATCTTCGATCAGCTCCTCTGTGCCAAGGATTATTCTAGAACAGTGGCTTTCACAAAGCGTCAGAATCACCTGGAGGGCCATTACAGCTAGCTCTGCCGGCCCCACCCCAGCAGTTTCAGATCCAGCACCTAGAGTGGAGCCTGAAAATCTGCATTTCTAAGAGGTTCCCAGAAAATGCTGCAATCAGAGATGACACTTTGGGCCCCACTGCGCTAGAGGATTTCTACCTATTAACTTCAACTCTAGTTAGAATGCCAAAAGATGGGTATCCTTTTTCTCATTGTACAGATGATACAATTGAGGCTCAGAGAGGTTAAGTCACTTGCCCAGGGTCACATAATAAATGGTGGATCTGGAATTGAGCACTGACTGTAAAATAGGATGGGCATTTTACAGGCACTGTCTCATTTAATCCTCATGATAATCCTAATGAGGTAGTTATTATTTTTATGCTCAACATGCAAAATGAAGAAACAGGCTCAGAGAGATTAACTTGCTCAAGGCCACACAAATAGTGAGTGGAATTAGCTGAGTAGAGACCGAGCTCTGCTTTCCACCACTCTGTGACAGTGCCTCTCCAAGAGAACAATGCTGTCAGGGCCAGCCCTCCTTAAAGCTCCTGGTTTTCTTTTCATTTCTCCCCTCCCTCACCACCTTGCCCCAGAGATCTACGGACAGGAGCCAGACGTGAGATTACACCCTCCTGCCTAAAAGATGGCCTTCGATTTTTTTTTTTTTTTTTGCCACACTGCATGGCATGTGGGATCTTAGTTTCCCAACTAGGGACTGAACCCATACCCCCTGCAGTAGAAGCAAGGAGTTTTGCTTGCTTCTGGACTGCTTGGGAAGTTCCAAGAAGACAATCTTCTGATGGGAGACCTCAGTTTTGCCACTCACCCCCAACCGCCTCCACAAACCAAAGAATGGAGTGCAGTGTGGTGAAGCTCTCAGCAGAAGGAGCTTCCTGATGCCTACAGTGCTCCCTCGGAGCCTGAGCATGTGTTCTGAGGAGCACCACAGCACCAGCCTCTGGTGTCCAGGATCCTAGGAGAGACGGGGATCCAAGCCAGAAGCCAAACCCCTTCCCCCAACCTCAGCTGGAAGAGACTATCCAAGCACCAGAGACACCCATCAGAAGTGAAATAGTTTTGACCTCTTCAAATAGAAGTGAAAAGAAACAAACAACAACAACCAAAAAAAACAGTCCAGGACAGAGGAGAAAAGTACTTCTCTAAGCTCTGACTCATGACGGTGTGCATTTCTGCCTGATTAGAGTGCACCTGTGTGGATGACTTAACTCTAATGTACTCAGGACTCCCAGACTCCCAGAGTGAAGCATCGCCATTCCCACCGTAGCCTGGAAAGGACAAAGGGAAGGCAGAGATGTTTCTACAGTGAAGTTCAGAGTCCTGCCTGAATTAAAGCATCAGAGATGGGGAGCATGCCTGGCTTCTCCACCGCACACCCTCCCAGCACACAGAAGTCTTATCGGCCGTGTCTAGGAAGCTCGTGCACAGGAAAACCCAGGGGCCTGCCTCCTGTGCCTTCTTCCCTGTGAGCCTGCGCTGGGGGGAAAGAAGAGGGCAGGGTCAGATCTAGATCCACTAGAGGACTCAGAGAGGTACTTCAGCAGGATGACCGAGCCAGGACGCATGTGTCAGGAGGCACATGGCCGACCCCACTCGGCTGGCTGACCTTGTGAAAGTCAGAGGTGCTATATCCTCAAACCAGGGATGCCTGTCTTTCCTACCTTCTAAGCTTGGTATAAAGCTAAAAAAAACATGAGCTTATAAAACATGAGAAGGGCTTCGATGAGTGCATCCCTCTGGCCTGGGCTCTCTGCGGGTAGAGGAACATAGTGTTTAAAAGGAGGCAGGGGGACAGGGCTGGCCTCCACTGTAGGTCTAGATGTAACCAAGACACTCAACTTAAGGACCAGCATCAGCCAACAATATCTCCAAGCCATTCAAGCACTGTTTTATACTTTCACCCTGTATTACTTCCTGGAGGTAATTATTTCCATGTGGCTACTTCCTCGGATAAAGAAGGACTTTCTTTGTCCCAAACTAAACTCTTTAGAATTTCAAGTGATCTTGTCTGTGTTTCAGATTAGGGGTCCCTTTCCAGCATCGTGGGATGGGTGGGAACAAGTCCGCCTACCTGTGATCCTGCGGAATTCAATCCGAAGCATTGTCTTTGCGCACTGGGAGTCCCTAACTGCCGAGCCATTCTCAGAACAGCCATTTTCTTGGCTGTTTTCTGATCGGCCCCCTCCTGTCTCACTCGATTATGTCTCAGGATTGACTTAGGCCTCCCATTTAAAGTAAAAACATATTTGTACAGGCAAATCTTATCATTCAATACACCAAGGGGGATCTCATGGCTACCATCAGACGTTCCAAGGCAAATGCCAAGGCAGAAATCTTCTCCCACCTTTTCCGATATCCGGGTATAGTGATACCCAACTTAGGGCAAGAGGAGGAAAGAGGGGCAGCGTGCAGCACACTCTAAGTTTAGCTCCCCAGGCTTGCCTGGCAAGGCAGGCAGAATCGTGGCTGACTTTAATAGGGAAGCTGATACACTGGCCCCAGGGGAGTCAGGTTCAAAGTAAGAGCTGGGAGGGAGAAAGTGGGCCAAGGCCAGCAGGACAAGACCCCTCCTGGGGTGCAGGCCCTGGGGGCTGTGGGAGGCAGGGCTGAGCCAGGAAAGGCCCCTGAGCCCAAAGACAGAGGAAAGATTTCAGCTCCCTCTCCCTAGGCAACCTGCCGGCTTCCTGCCCACCCCCAGGAGCTTTGCGGGGATAGAAACATGCCCCTGAGACAGCGCTGGATGCTCAACAAAACCAGCTTTGCAAACAATTCCAAGCAATGTGCCCATCCCTCCTCCTGCAGGCCATGGAATGGGTGTGGCTTCTGCAGAGATCCTTACACCCTCAGCAGTAGGGCAACATGATAGAATCTATGCCTGGGGTCATTATGGTCACAGTAGCCATAATGACTTGGGACCCCACAAGCCTGTGTGTCCAAAAACATAATGAATCCCAAAACCTGGGGTCTTTCTCCTCTTCCCTGCTTTCCCATTCTCTTTGCCATAAACCGCTTATTTACCCTTTCATTTTCCTTCCTCTGAGTAGGACTAAGCACCCTCTGCTTAATTGCCTTCTCATTAAACAAGTCCTTAATAAATACATACCCAGGGAAAGAGGGTTGGGCAACAGAGCACCCTCACAAGTGATAATTACACAGAGATCACAGCAATTAAGCAAATCAGGCAACAAGGAAGGAGTGGGTAGGACAGATATATTACCAGTTACATGCTTAGGAAGGGACTGACACCCTTTTATCCTCAGTTGCAATACTGCCATCTTGAAAACTGTGTCTCAATTTAGGAAAGGAGCGTCTGGTCAGATTATCAAAAATGAGTTTCGTCTCGGCCTAGGAGATTGAGTTTGATGTGGGGAGAGGAAGCTGGAGGGGTAGAGGAAACTGTACTCAGTTTCCATAGTTATGAGAACAGCTCTGGGCCCCCAAGCCTCTATCCTTCCACCCCCAGGCTCCCGAGTTCACTGCTTCTTCAGTCCATCAGCACAATCCCTGCTGACCTTCCCCTGCAGCAGACTTTGGTTAACTGAGAGGCAAGCTGGTGTGACAAAGCCCCAGAGACCTGGATTCGGGCCCACCCGGCCATCAACTGGCTACACACCAGTGAGCAAGTCACCTTCCCTCACTGGACCATGGTTTCTTCATCCTGAAGGGAGCTCTGTGCTATGGTTTCCAAAGCTCCTGCCAGTTCTGATGCTCTGCTTGGCTGTCCAGTCATCTCTGCATCTCCCCTCCTGGACCAAGAGCAAGGATGGTGTCTTCGTGCCAAGCTCAAAGCAATGCCACCGCGAGGTCTTATCGGTGGCTGCTTGGACAAGGTCCAGGGAGGGACTCAGGTTGTATTCCCTCGGCAGACTGGAGGGGCAAGGGGCAGAGCAGCTGAGGCCAGTTCTAGGGCCTGCTGGTCTCCCCCTACAAATCACTCTGCTCTCTCCTGGGCTCCCAGAGGGTAGCTTAGGGGATCTTCCAAACCTGTTCCAATGGGCCTCTGTCCCTCCCTAGTCTATCAGCTCAAACAGTGCTTAGAGGAGGTAGGGGTTTCTACCTGGAGAAAAGTACCAAGAATCTGTGCCTGAAATCCCAATCAATACACACACACACACACACACACACACACACACGGTGTATGGTGGGATTCCCCACAGAAAACAGGTTCTATGAATATTCTGGCACTCGCATTCCACCAGCCAACCAGGCAATAGGAGAAAGGGAAGCCAGAGGTGTTGATAAGCAAGCTAGTTTAATGGTGGTGTGAGTTTGAATTCCCTAGTGACCCCTTCCCCTTGCCATGGCCACAGTGATCAGAAATGGGATGAGGGGGAGCAGAGGGCCACTGTGCCCAGCCCATGAAGAGAAGCCTCGGGCCTCGCAGAGACCCACTTCTTAGGGTCAGCACACCTGTGCCTAAGCTACAAGAGAGAACACCAGCTGGAGGGATGTAACAAAAGCAGAGGCTCCTGAGTGAAGGACATACTTTATCCCCGCCCCACCACCAGGTGCTAACATGACAGGTCAGCACACGGTTTACCCTGGCAGAAGCAGCAGGCCACCCTTAAAGACCTGTCTTCCTGTTTTCAGCCCAAATGCTTACATCGTGTGCCCAGCCCAATGAGGGGAGCTGCCAAAAGCCAAATCTGACAAATATAAACAGGAAGAGGTGCAGGTGCCAGAGATGGAATCGGCTTACACGGAAATCCAGCTTTGACTTCTGAGAGCCTACATTCTGGACTACTAAACATCATTCCCTAATCTCTAGGAGTTTGGCGCTCAAAAGTATCATATGCATAAAACAGACACTAATCATCTGCTCCATCTGTGGTCTCTGGATGTGCCTCCTTAGTCTTCATACTCATCCCAAAACTGAAGAACCAAGAGCAGGTTAAACAGGTCCCACCGCCCAACCCCATGGAATCTTTACCTAAGAAGAGAGACAGGATCCTTCCTAAAGGGGAGAATTTCTTGGCAGTCCCGTGGTTAAGCTTTGGTGCCTTCACTGCAGAGTGCACAGGTTCAATCCCTAGTCGAAGAACTAAGGTTCCCACAAGTCTCGAGCCGTAAGAACATAAATAAATTTTAAAGGAGGGCTTGAACGATCCTCCAACCCCATCCAGTCTGCAGAGAAGGCAACGGGCACCAGAGGAGCCAAACAGAAAAGGGGCAGGAGGAAGGGGAGCTCCCCTGTCTTGAACTGGTGCACGTCAGTGCCGGGGCAACTAGCATCCAAGCTGCAAGGGGCTCTGGGATGGGGTAGAAACCAGCATCCCAACAACCACAAGTGCATCCCACCGGGCATCTCCTACACCCGATCCCAGACACGTTCCCCCAGCCGGCTTAAACCTCTGCGATCCCAAGCTCCAGCTCCAGAAGCTGAAAGCACTAGAGACAGCAAAGAACTAATTGCCCGGCTGGCGGGTGGGATGGGGCGGGGGACGGCGCAAGGTCCCCCAGCAGCTCGGCAGTCCAAAGGGCGTCCTGGAAGAAGCGGGAGCCGCTCTCTGGGGGCCGCGCGCTCCAAAGCCCACCCTGTCCAAGGTGCTGTTCTTCTAAGTGACCCCTCCTCTGGCGGGGGTAGGGGGCAGAGTGGGGGATGTCTCTTATACACATCTAGATGTGTATAAGAGACAGCTCCCATCCTCATTCTCAGGGAAGGACTCTTTTAATCAAACTTAATTTCCTCATTGTAACGATACATCATAAACCAGCTTCCTCTTGGTTTGCACACATGAGAGAAGGATGCCTAGTGTCACCTGGGCAATGCTTTTTAACTTAGAAGGAGACCTCTCCATCAGTCCAGTGGTTAAGACTCTGCACTTCCCACTGCAGGGGGCTCAGGTTCAACCCCTTGTTGCGGACCTAAGATCNGGATGCCTAGTGCCACCTGGGCAATGCTTTTTAACTTAGAAGGAGACCTCTCCATCAGTCCAGTGGTTAAGACTCTGCACTTCCCACTGCAGGGGGCTCAGGTTCAACCCCTTGTTGCGGACCTAAGATCTCGCCTGCCGTGTGGTGTGGCCATAAATAAGTAAGAGGAGCTCCATGGAGAGCTGGAAGCCCACCTCTGCACTTAGGACTCCCTCAGCTTCTTCATGTCCTCTTCACTTCTGAGGGCAAAGTGGACTGCTCTTAACACAAAGCTCAGAAATAACAACCCGTAGTCCAGGATCCCCTGCCACTGTCAACAACTGCTGGTATATGCTCAGCACTTTCTATGTGCCGGCTACATATAACCCCCACACCCACGCTCTGAGTGATGTACCGTAATAGCTCCATATAACAGACATGGCAACTGAACATAGACAGGTTTGGTGACTTGCCTAAGGTCAACAGAGGAGCTTCCCACATGGTGCTAGTGGTAAAGAACCCGTCTGCCAATGCAGATGTAAGACACATGGGTTCAGGTTCGATCCCTGGGTCAGGAAGATCCCCTTGAGGAGGGCAAGGCGCCCCACTCCGGTATTCTTGCCTGGAAAGTCCCATGGACAGAGGAGCCTGGCAGGCCACAGTCCACAGAGTAGCACAGAGTCGGATACGACTGAAGCAACTTAGCACACACACACACGAAGGTCAAGAGACATTTCTCGTATCCCAGAGCAAGAAAGCCCTACCTTACATCCTAAAACAGCAGATTTTGCCCACCAGAGTTCCAGTTAGCGCTGAGGAGTCATTTCAATTAGCCTTCGATCTTCGATCAGCTCCTCTGTGCCAAGGATTATTCTAGAACAGTGGCTTTCACAAAGCGTCAGAATCACCTGGAGGGCCATTACAGCTAGCTCTGCCGGCCCCACCCCAGCAGTTTCAGATCCAGCACCTAGAGTGGAGCCTGAAAATCTGCATTTCTAAGAGGTTCCCAGAAAATGCTGCAATCAGAGATGACACTTTGGGCCCCACTGCGCTAGAGGATTTCTACCTATTAACTTCAACTCTAGTTAGAATGCCAAAAGATGGGTATCCTTTTTCTCATTGTACAGATGATACAATTGAGGCTCAGAGAGGTTAAGTCACTTGCCCAGGGTCACATAATAAATGGTGGATCTGGAATTGAGCACTGACTGTAAAATAGGATGGGCATTTTACAGGCACTGTCTCATTTAATCCTCATGATAATCCTAATGAGGTAGTTATTATTTTTATGCTCAACATGCAAAATGAAGAAACAGGCTCAGAGAGATTAACTTGCTCAAGGCCACACAAATAGTGAGTGGAATTAGCTGAGTAGAGACCGAGCTCTGCTTTCCACCACTCTGTGACAGTGCCTCTCCAAGAGAACAATGCTGTCAGGGCCAGCCCTCCTTAAAGCTCCTGGTTTTCTTTTCATTTCTCCCCTCCCTCACCACCTTGCCCCAGAGATCTACGGACAGGAGCCAGACGTGAGATTACACCCTCCTGCCTAAAAGATGGCCTTCGATTTTTTTTTTTTTTTTTTGCCACACTGCATGGCATGTGGGATCTTAGTTTCCCAACTAGGGACTGAACCCATACCCCCTGCAGTAGAAGCAAGGAGTTTTGCTTGCTTCTGGACTGCTTGGGAAGTTCCAAGAAGACAATCTTCTGATGGGAGACCTCAGTTTTGCCACTCACCCCCAACCGCCTCCACAAACCAAAGAATGGAGTGCAGTGTGGTGAAGCTCTCAGCAGAAGGAGCTTCCTGATGCCTACAGTGCTCCCTCGGAGCCTGAGCATGTGTTCTGAGGAGCACCACAGCACCAGCCTCTGGTGTCCAGGATCCTAGGAGAGACGGGGATCCAAGCCAGAAGCCAAACCCCTTCCCCCAACCTCAGCTGGAAGAGACTATCCAAGCACCAGAGACACCCATCAGAAGTGAAATAGTTTTGACCTCTTCAAATAGAAGTGAAAAGAAACAAACAACAACAACCAAAAAAAACAGTCCAGGACAGAGGAGAAAAGTACTTCTCTAAGCTCTGACTCATGACGGTGTGCATTTCTGCCTGATTAGAGTGCACCTGTGTGGATGACTTAACTCTAATGTACTCAGGACTCCCAGACTCCCAGAGTGAAGCATCGCCATTCCCACCGTAGCCTGGAAAGGACAAAGGGAAGGCAGAGATGTTTCTACAGTGAAGTTCAGAGTCCTGCCTGAATTAAAGCATCAGAGATGGGGAGCATGCCTGGCTTCTCCACCGCACACCCTCCCAGCACACAGAAGTCTTATCGGCCGTGTCTAGGAAGCTCGTGCACAGGAAAACCCAGGGGCCTGCCTCCTGTGCCTTCTTCCCTGTGAGCCTGCGCTGGGGGGAAAGAAGAGGGCAGGGTCAGATCTAGATCCACTAGAGGACTCAGAGAGGTACTTCAGCAGGATGACCGAGCCAGGACGCATGTGTCAGGAGGCACATGGCCGACCCCACTCGGCTGGCTGACCTTGTGAAAGTCAGAGGTGCTATATCCTCAAACCAGGGATGCCTGTCTTTCCTACCTTCTAAGCTTGGTATAAAGCTAAAAAAAACATGAGCTTATAAAACATGAGAAGGGCTTCGATGAGTGCATCCCTCTGGCCTGGGCTCTCTGCGGGTAGAGGAACATAGTGTTTAAAAGGAGGCAGGGGGACAGGGCTGGCCTCCACTGTAGGTCTAGATGTAACCAAGACACTCAACTTAAGGACCAGCATCAGCCAACAATATCTCCAAGCCATTCAAGCACTGTTTTATACTTTCACCCTGTATTACTTCCTGGAGGTAATTATTTCCATGTGGCTACTTCCTCGGATAAAGAAGGACTTTCTTTGTCCCAAACTAAACTCTTTAGAATTTCAAGTGATCTTGTCTGTGTTTCAGATTAGGGGTCCCTTTCCAGCATCGTGGGATGGGTGGGAACAAGTCCGCCTACCTGTGATCCTGCGGAATTCAATCCGAAGCNGGGAAGCATGCCTGAATATAGTAAACATTTGTTGAAAGAAATTTTCTAAAAAGGAGGCAGAATTGTTTTTGAGTCTAGGCACAGTGACTAGTTATGTCCCATCACCCAAACAGGGGTGTTGGTATCTCTCTTACCTATTCCTACCCCAGAGCTCAGTGGTTTAAAGTAACAATCATTTTATTTGTCCATGATATGTGGGTCATCTATTAGAGCTAGCTCTCCTGCTGGTCTCACCTGTGATCGCTCATGCTACTACCTACAATTATCTGGAAGCTTAACTGGGCTTCCCATGTACCTCAGTCGGTAAAGAATCTGCCTGCAGTGCAGTGAGACCTGGGTTCGATTCCTAGGTTGGGAAGATCCTAAGAGATTAACACTTGCTTACTTAACTGTTTCTGGATGGTGTAAGGTGGCCTGATTTGCATGACTTAACACTGGTGCTAGAGATCACTCAGGCCACTTGTCTACAGCAGAGGTTCCCAGGCTTCTTAGCATCATGTTAATATTTTTCTAGGAAAGTAAGAGTGAAGGATACAGGGTCACTGGAAGAATCCCTTGGAAGTTACACCACGTTACTTCTGCCACAACTATTGTTCAAAGCAAGTCAAGGCCAATCTAGATGCAAAGGGAAGGCAAACAGACATTTTCCTTGATGGGAAGATTTGCAGTGAACTTGTGGCTGCTTTGAATTCACCATGGGAGGTAAGAAAGTAAATCACCAACGGGAACAGACCACAGGCCTTATCTAGAAATGGTCTGTTCTGCCAACAGATATACCAAGAATTAAGTATCAGATTTTCGCTAATGTCAGGCCCCTTTGTCACTGAGATTTAACAGCACAGAAAACTGGATAAAGGGTGAGGAAATGGGCTTGTTATTTGACTTTTTTCTGGCCCTACCCCCAAAGGGAGGAGTTAACTCCGGATAAAGCCTGAAGCACTCATTAAGGGCTGTGACAGGAGCCTGCAGACAAAGACAAATAGAATGAATGAAAAGCAAAGTTAGACACATCATAGGTTTTCATGAGAAATAGAGTAATTTCCAAATTCCATCAAGTTCTAATGTTCTAAAATTTCACAGAACTTTTCTGAGTCTTTTGCACTAGCAAAAGCACTAAGGTAACAATTATTTAATAATTACTTAGATATACCAGCCAATTTATAAAGGCATGCAGATCCCTTCTACAGATGGGAACTGGGAATCAAATTAAATCACCCCAAATCACACAGTCTCCTTTAGCAAAGAAAAAAAATTAGCATATACTTAAACTTCAGACTTAAGTGTTAAGTGTAAATGTTAGTCGCCCAGTCATGCCCAACTCTTTGTGACCCCATGGACTGCACCCCACCAGGCTCTTCTGTCCATGAGATTTTCCAGGCAAGGATACTGTAGTGGGTTGCCATTTTCTTCTCCAGACTTAGGACCTAATATTTCCTTCTCACTGCAAACAGCTACAGAATCCCCTAATGGATAACCATGCATGCTAACATGCATGCTAAGTCACTTCAGTCGTGTCTAACTCCATTGCCATCCTTGGGACTGCAGCCCACCAGGCGCCTCTGTCCATGGGATTCTCCAGCCAAGAATACTGTAGTGGGTTGCCATTTCCTTCTCCAGGTCCCATGGACTGCACCCCACCAGGCTCTTCTGTCCATGAGATTTTCCAGGCAAGGATACTGCAGTGGGTTGCCATTTTCTTCTCCAGACTTAGGACCTAATATTTCCTTCTCACTGCAAACAGCTACAGAATCCCCTAATGGATAACCATGCATGCTAACATGCATGCTAAGTCACTTCAGTCGTGTCTAACTCCATTGCCATCCTTGGGACTGCAGCCCACCAGGCGCCTCTGTCCATGGGATTCTCCAGCCAAGAATACTGTAGTGGGTTGCCATTTCCTTCTCCAGGGGATCTTCCCGATCCAGGATGGAACTCTTATCTCTCACGTCTACCTACCCTGGCAAGCAGGTTCTTTACCACTAGCGACACCTAGGAAGCCCTATGGATAACCATAAAGTCTTTTTCAAACTCCCAGATGTGACACATGGCAATTCATAGAGTACCATAAAGGGAAAAGAAGTTGAGGATAAGAGGCATATTCAGAAGATAGTCATCATCCTTGAAGGAGGATGAAAACGAATTTATATAATAAAAAGAAAAACAGCTTTAAGAGGTAGAAGAAAAGGGACATGTCTTAGTTGCAGCAAATATAGCATCTTCTTTAGAATTAGAAATATTTATATTTGAATTCCAGCCCTGTCATCTCTTAGTCATATAATCATGAACAAGTAAATTAACTGCCCTCAGTCTCAATCTGCTCCTCTAAAAATGTATACAATCATGCCTAAAATAAAGGTTACTGCATGGATTAGAAGAAAGTAAAAACGTCTGTACAGAGAGGACATTCTCAGAAAACGATTATGATCCTGATCACCAGTATCATTATCTAATTATACATCATGCAAGGGCTTCCCCGGTGGGCCAGTGGCAAAGAATCCACCTGCCCATGCAGGAGATGTGGGTTCGATCCCTGGGTTGGTAAGATCCCCTAGAGAAGGAAATGGCAAGCTAACTCTGGCCTTCTTGCCTGGGAAATCCCATAGACAGAGAAGCCTGACAGGCTCCAGTCCATGAAGTCACAAAAGAGTCAGACACAACTCAGCGACTAAACAACAAGAAAGATATATTAACATCTTCCAGTGCTTTCCATATACAATACATGGAGAAAAACTCAGAGGCTTTCCTCAGTAGAGAAGATCTCAGAATTTTAGCCATCCTCAGGCTCTCTTTTACCAAAACACCTAAAAATCTTCATACTCTGTCAATAAATTTCCATCAGTCAATTCAAAAGGAAAACAGGCCCACTGAAAAAATACTAGCTATATGAGAACAATGAAAAGATGTTTCTAATCATACACAGAAGGGAAGGAAAAGAAGTTTGCCGAAAATTTAGTATCAGTATAAACATGACAACCTTAAACATGTCATGGGTTGGGCCCCAAGGGCTTTCTGCAATCACTAACATACACAGAGAAGACCTGAATTCATAAAGAAAAAGCTAACTATATTTACAAGTGTTATATCTATTTTAATAACTACCAGCATTTCCATTAAAAGTAAAACATCTAAAAAAAATTCTAAACATGATGCCTCGAAAGAATAACATTCAAGAGTATGGAGAATGTCAAGAACCAGAAGACTCATTTTGCAAGGATACTAGAAACAGGAATCTGTCCTTTCCTTTTGTATTTAAGTGCTTTTCTCCTTGTTGGAAATTATGAGGTGACCTCATATGAAAGCTGAGGAAATTATCAGGAGCCTAAACATGGATTTTATTCAATATTGGAGGAAGTTACACAAATTAGTAATTATTTCAGAAATGAGTATCATCTAGGTTTAAGGGTAAATTAAGAGGCAAAGATATAAGAATGTCATCAAGACTGACTCGAGCCTAGGGTTGCCTTGCTGAAAGAATATCTGTTCCTTACTCCAGGTATCAGCTTCCCAGCGTGGCATCTATGCCATTTGGGCTATTGGGTCTCCAAAGAGAAATGGTTAGCAGAGTATCAATGCATGCATTAAATAATGAAGAAATATTTGTTAAAGGAACCAAAGAATGGGTCTTGAATCATTCTTATCTAGATCAGAGAGCCCATAAGGCAGCAAGCACATCAAGTTAGAGTGAGCTGAATTTCTACCATGTCTTATTCCATTCCATTGTTTCTCATATATGTTAAAAAGAACACCATTATTACAATTTATGTTACTTTTCTATCAATATTTAATGGAGAAGTTCTAATTAATTTCAGCATCGTGAGCAAGTCCTGTGATATGAATGTTGAAAAAGTGGTCTCGGGTATTTTTAATAGGTTTAGCCTCTCACTGGCAAGTACTTTAAATCGTGTGACCAAATTTGAGTTGATGAGTTGCAGCATCTTAGAAATACATGTTTAAGACTTGTCCAAACTCAAGAGGGAAGAGTGCATTGATCAAATACCTCACATGAGGGCTAGATAGAGGATTACTACATGTACCTGTTTTGTTCAGTGTCAAAAACAGGGAAACAATGGCCCTGTTAGACTCTACACCAGTTGATCGATGGGACTTGTTGGTCCTGGTAACACACTTCAATGAGAAGCAACACAAACAAATCGAAACTATGTCAAAGAGGGTGATAATGAAGATTTACTACAACATTTATCGAGTGTAAAAGGCTTGAAATCATGATACATCAAAAACTATCCAGAATCTGTTTAGATCAAGTTATGTTTAATCACAAGCAAAGCAATCATGGGTTGGGAACCCAAGTGACTGAATTTAAATATTTGAGGTACTGTTAATGGGAATTAGAATTATTGTGTGTCCCTCCTCCCATATTAAAATTAATTAGGGGCCACAGGATGCCGACAAAGGTCTATATAGTCAAAACTATGGTTTTTCCAGTGGTCATGTATGAACATGAGAGTTGGACTATAAAGAAAGCTGAACACTGAAGAACTGATGCTTTTGAACTGGGTGTCGGAGAAGACTCTTGAGTCTTCTCTTGGACTTGACTCTTGAC
>SJYX01019730.1:0-10641 GCA_006410675.1 Oreotragus oreotragus | reverse complement strand
CCCCATGGACTGTAGCCCTCCAGGCCTCTCTGTCCATGGGATTTTTCAGGTAAGAATATTGGAGTGGGTAGCCATGCCCTCCTCTAGGGGGTCTTCCTGACCCAGGGATCGAACCTGCGTCTCCTGAGCTGCACTGAAGGTGGATTCTTTACCCACTGAGCCCTGGGGAAGATTCGTAACAAGGGGGAGGGAACATTCCAGAGACTCAGGCACACAGTGCTGCCCCAGAGAGCCAGGCCTTGCACACCGGTGTGTGGGTCGCAGACGCCTGGAGTAAACACAGATGCCCTCCCCTAAAGAGAAATAATCCCTTAATGAACATTTCTGAGACGACTGGCTGCCCACCCCACCCTGGAGAAGAAAGTGCTGCAGGTTAGTTACATTTTGCTGCTGCTTCTCATAATCTGTTTTGCTTTTCCCTCAGTGAGGCAGTAAGGAGGGGGAGGACATGGAAGGCGGGGTGGAGGCGGGCGCTGCAGGCCCAATGCTTTGAGAGATCCAAGTCATATCATCCTGCTCGCACAGGCACACGCTACCAGCCCCGACCACGAACCCACAGAAACACTCATGGAAAGCACAACTCAACTGAGATTTTTAAAAGAAAAATTAAATGTGGTGCTCAAGTCTACTAAATCTTTGAGGGGATTTTCCTTCCCTTTGTACTTCTATGAAAGCAATCTTTCATAGCACCGGGAGGCGGGGGAAGATTTCACCTAACAAAACTTGGGGAATTTTTGTTTTTCAAAGGAGAACTCACTCAAAGGTTTAGAGCTGTGGTGGTGGTGTAGTAGCTAAGTCGGGACTCTCTGCGACCCCATGGACTGTATGTAGCCCACCAGGCTCCTCTGTCCACGAGATTTCCTAGGCAAGAATACTGGAGTGGGCTGCCACTTCCTTCTCCAGGGGATCTTCCCGACTCAGGGATGGAACCCGCATTTCATACACTGCAGGCAGACACCTTCTGGCTGAGCCACCAGGGAAGCCCAAGCTTTAGAGACATCAAGCAAACTAAAAAAGAAAAGGTCACTGGTGAGAAGCCTTTCTGAGATGGGGAGAGAGCGAGGGCTGCAGGCAAAAGCGCCCCCACCGTAGAGGCTCTGTCCCAGAAGCCAGCTGCTCCCAGGAGCCCCACCCAAGGCCTGCCTTCAGGAACAGCCCCCGGTCCCTAGTGGACGATGGAACCATTTTAAAGCCCCACATTATCTTTCTACACGTATTCTGGGGGGCTAAGCAACAGAGAAGTGCTTTGTCTGCAGGGTGCTGGCCTCATGCAGTTAGATACCCAGGTGCCGCCTGGCCCGGGCGAGCAGCAGGCAGAGGCCAGATGTGTATAAGAGACAGACCCAGGACAAGGCAGAGCTGGATGGAGGTCACGGCTTCCTGTCCACTGGGTGGGGTGGGTGGGAGTGGGGCCTCCCGTGTCTACTGCCGATGAGAACGGGGGACGGGTGAGGAGCCTCATCCACTAGCTGCCCCGAGCCGGGGAGAGGGCGGCACTGGCTGGCCAAGGCTCCTGCACCCACAGACCCTGGAGGGGGCCGCCCACTGACCTTTCCTTCTGGGCACAGCTGGCCTGGCCAGGTACCTGATGCGGCAGTGGGAGATGAGGACGCGCACCTCCATGCCCTCAGCCCTGGGGTTTTCTGCCAGACAGGGCTGTGCCGGGCACAGTGGAGACACTTCTTAGCTGCGTCCTCACAAGGGTGACCACTGTTGGTCCTCTTTTCACAGAAGGAGACACCGAGACAGAGACGCTAAGCGGGCTCACGCTGTCACACAGCGTTCTCCACACCAGAGGAATAATCGCAGCCCCTTCCCCACCTCGTGATGGTGGATCTGCGCCCCTGCACAGACCCCAAGGTGAGTGCTCCCTGAGGGGAGGGGCTGCGTGCGTCCCTCACGCTGGGGCTGCCCACCACCTGCAGAGGGCAGGCGAACCCAGGAGAAGGGCCCTGCCTTGACAAGCACTTCCGGGGGACAAGCTGGCGCTCTGACCTCAACAGCCTTGAAACAACCCTGCACTGAGCGACAGGCCACTGTCCTCACTCAGCGCCTCGCTCCTTTGGTATAAGCGTGACAGCGACACCAACCCTGTGAGGAATAAACATGAGGCTTGTCGTCCTATTAGAGCCAAGGGCTCTGGAGCTGGCAGAGCCCAAGAATGGGCAGAGAGGAAGGCGAGGATGAACAAAGTTAAAATTTCCAAGAGGAAACTGGGCCCAGACTTCCTATTTTTCTCAAACACAGGTTGGGATTCCAAGACAAGAACAAAAGGCCCCAAGTAAACCATGGTTCTCCCCCAGCCGGCTCTTCCCAGACACTTCCGGGAACACTCCCCATGGCTCCAAGCAGCTCTAAACACCGGGCCCGGGAAGGTGGCAGAGCCACCCAGAAACAGTGACACCATCCAGCCCAGGGACACACGGAAGGGCCAACAGAAACGGGCCTGGAAATCCCCCAGACTGCTGCTGCCTGAGGGTCACTGGGCCCCGTGGGCTCTAGATGCAGAGGGCTCCACATGGTGGCCAGCCTCCCACCCCAACCCCTGCGCCCTCCATTCCCACCTCCCCCTCCGGGAAGAGTGCACGGAGTCCTCACTGGACCCCTTCATCAGAGCACTGTAACCCCCACGCGCTCGTCACCCAGCCGAGGGCCTTCTCTGGAGGCTGGCACCGGGACCCAACCGAGAAACAAGTGCCTTCCCAGATGAAAACTGTCATGTCCCAAGATGAATTTTAGGCAGACTCCCGCCCCTTGCAACACAGATGCTCGGTCGTGTCTGACTTTTTGCGACCCCATGGACTGTAGCCCTCCAGGCCTCTCTGTCCATGGGATTTTTCAGGTAAGAATATTGGAGTGGGTAGCCATGCCCTCCTCTAGGGGGTCTTCCTGACCCAGGGATCGAACCTGCGTCTCCTGAGCTGCACTGAAGGTGGATTCTTTACCCACTGAGCCCTGGGGAAGATTCGTAACAAGGGGGAGGGAACATTCCAGAGACTCAGGCACACAGTGCTGCCCCAGAGAGCCAGGCCTTGCACACCGGTGTGTGGGTCGCAGACGCCTGGAGTAAACACAGATGCCCTCCCCTAAAGAGAAATAATCCCTTAATGAACATTTCTGAGACGACTGGCTGCCCACCCCACCCTGGAGAAGAAAGTGCTGCAGGTTAGTTACATTTTGCTGCTGCTTCTCATAATCTGTTTTGCTTTTCCCTCAGTGAGGCAGTAAGGAGGGGGAGGACATGGAAGGCGGGGTGGAGGCGGGCGCTGCAGGCCCAATGCTTTGAGAGATCCAAGTCATATCATCCTGCTCGCACAGGCACACGCTACCAGCCCCGACCACGAACCCACAGAAACACTCATGGAAAGCACAACTCAACTGAGATTTTTAAAAGAAAAATTAAATGTGGTGCTCAAGTCTACTAAATCTTTGAGGGGATTTTCCTTCCCTTTGTACTTCTATGAAAGCAATCTTTCATAGCACCGGGAGGCGGGGGAAGATTTCACCTAACAAAACTTGGGGAATTTTTGTTTTTCAAAGGAGAACTCACTCAAAGGTTTAGAGCTGTGGTGGTGGTGTAGTAGCTAAGTCGGGACTCTCTGCGACCCCATGGACTGTATGTAGCCCACCAGGCTCCTCTGTCCACGAGATTTCCTAGGCAAGAATACTGGAGTGGGCTGCCACTTCCTTCTCCAGGGGATCTTCCCGACTCAGGGATGGAACCCGCATTTCATACACTGCAGGCAGACACCTTCTGGCTGAGCCACCAGGGAAGCCCAAGCTTTAGAGACATCAAGCAAACTAAAAAAGAAAAGGTCACTGGTGAGAAGCCTTTCTGAGATGGGGAGAGAGCGAGGGCTGCAGGCAAAAGCGCCCCCACCGTAGAGGCTCTGTCCCAGAAGCCAGCTGCTCCCAGGAGCCCCACCCAAGGCCTGCCTTCAGGAACAGCCCCCGGTCCCTAGTGGACGATGGAACCATTTTAAAGCCCCACATTATCTTTCTACACGTATTCTGGGGGGCTAAGCAACAGAGAAGTGCTTTGTCTGCAGGGTGCTGGCCTCATGCAGTTAGATACCCAGGTGCCGCCTGGCCCGGGCGAGCAGCAGGCAGAGGCCAGATGTGTATAAGAGACAGACCCAGGACAAGGCAGAGCTGGATGGAGGTCACGGCTTCCTGTCCACTGGGTGGGGTGGGTGGGAGTGGGGCCTCCCGTGTCTACTGCCGATGAGAACGGGGGACGGGTGAGGAGCCTCATCCACTAGCTGCCCCGAGCCGGGGAGAGGGCGGCACTGGCTGGCCAAGGCTCCTGCACCCACAGACCCTGGAGGGGGCCGCCCACTGACCTTTCCTTCTGGGCACAGCTGGCCTGGCCAGGTACCTGATGCGGCAGTGGGAGATGAGGACGCGCACCTCCATGCCCTCAGCCCTGGGGTTTTCTGCCAGACAGGGCTGTGCCGGGCACAGTGGAGACACTTCTTAGCTGCGTCCTCACAAGGGTGACCACTGTTGGTCCTCTTTTCACAGAAGGAGACACCGAGACAGAGACGCTAAGCGGGCTCACGCTGTCACACAGCGTTCTCCACACCAGAGGAATAATCGCAGCCCCTTCCCCACCTCGTGATGGTGGATCTGCGCCCCTGCACAGACCCCAAGGTGAGTGCTCCCTGAGGGGAGGGGCTGCGTGCGTCCCTCACGCTGGGGCTGCCCACCACCTGCAGAGGGCAGGCGAACCCAGGAGAAGGGCCCTGCCTTGACAAGCACTTCCGGGGGACAAGCTGGCGCTCTGACCTCAACAGCCTTGAAACAACCCTGCACTGAGCGACAGGCCACTGTCCTCACTCAGCGCCTCGCTCCTTTGGTATAAGCGTGACAGCGACACCAACCCTGTGAGGAATAAACATGAGGCTTGTCGTCCTATTAGAGCCAAGGGCTCTGGAGCTGGCAGAGCCCAAGAATGGGCAGAGAGGAAGGCGAGGATGAACAAAGTTAAAATTTCCAAGAGGAAACTGGGCCCAGACTTCCTATTTTTCTCAAACACAGGTTGGGATTCCAAGACAAGAACAAAAGGCCCCAAGTAAACCATGGTTCTCCCCCAGCCGGCTCTTCCCAGACACTTCCGGGAACACTCCCCATGGCTCCAAGCAGCTCTAAACACCGGGCCCGGGAAGGTGGCAGAGCCACCCAGAAACAGTGACACCATCCAGCCCAGGGACACACGGAAGGGCCAACAGAAACGGGCCTGGAAATCCCCCAGACTGCTGCTGCCTGAGGGTCACTGGGCCCCGTGGGCTCTAGATGCAGAGGGCTCCACATGGTGGCCAGCCTCCCACCCCAACCCCTGCGCCCTCCATTCCCACCTCCCCCTCCGGGAAGAGTGCACGGAGTCCTCACTGGACCCCTTCATCAGAGCACTGTAACCCCCACGCGCTCGTCACCCAGCCGAGGGCCTTCTCTGGAGGCTGGCACCGGGACCCAACCGAGAAACAAGTGCCTTCCCAGATGAAAACTGTCATGTCCCAAGATGAATTTTAGGCAGACTCCCGCCCCTTGCAACACAGATGCTCGGTCGTGTCTGACTTTTTGCGACCCCATGGACTGTAGCCCTCCAGGCCTCTCTGTCCATGGGATTTTTCAGGTAAGAATATTGGAGTGGGTAGCCATGCCCTCCTCTAGGGGGTCTTCCTGACCCAGGGATCGAACCTGCGTCTCCTGAGCTGCACTGAAGGTGGATTCTTTACCCACTGAGCCCTGGGGAAGATTCGTAACAAGGGGGAGGGAACATTCCAGAGACTCAGGCACACAGTGCTGCCCCAGAGAGCCAGGCCTTGCACACCGGTGTGTGGGTCGCAGACGCCTGGAGTAAACACAGATGCCCTCCCCTAAAGAGAAATAATCCCTTAATGAACATTTCTGAGACGACTGGCTGCCCACCCCACCCTGGAGAAGAAAGTGCTGCAGGTTAGTTACATTTTGCTGCTGCTTCTCATAATCTGTTTTGCTTTTCCCTCAGTGAGGCAGTAAGGAGGGGGAGGACATGGAAGGCGGGGTGGAGGCGGGCGCTGCAGGCCCAATGCTTTGAGAGATCCAAGTCATATCATCCTGCTCGCACAGGCACACGCTACCAGCCCCGACCACGAACCCACAGAAACACTCATGGAAAGCACAACTCAACTGAGATTTTTAAAAGAAAAATTAAATGTGGTGCTCAAGTCTACTAAATCTTTGAGGGGATTTTCCTTCCCTTTGTACTTCTATGAAAGCAATCTTTCATAGCACCGGGAGGCGGGGGAAGATTTCACCTAACAAAACTTGGGGAATTTTTGTTTTTCAAAGGAGAACTCACTCAAAGGTTTAGAGCTGTGGTGGTGGTGTAGTAGCTAAGTCGGGACTCTCTGCGACCCCATGGACTGTATGTAGCCCACCAGGCTCCTCTGTCCACGAGATTTCCTAGGCAAGAATACTGGAGTGGGCTGCCACTTCCTTCTCCAGGGGATCTTCCCGACTCAGGGATGGAACCCGCATTTCATACACTGCAGGCAGACACCTTCTGGCTGAGCCACCAGGGAAGCCCAAGCTTTAGAGACATCAAGCAAACTAAAAAAGAAAAGGTCACTGGTGAGAAGCCTTTCTGAGATGGGGAGAGAGCGAGGGCTGCAGGCAAAAGCGCCCCCACCGTAGAGGCTCTGTCCCAGAAGCCAGCTGCTCCCAGGAGCCCCACCCAAGGCCTGCCTTCAGGAACAGCCCCCGGTCCCTAGTGGACGATGGAACCATTTTAAAGCCCCACATTATCTTTCTACACGTATTCTGGGGGGCTAAGCAACAGAGAAGTGCTTTGTCTGCAGGGTGCTGGCCTCATGCAGTTAGATACCCAGGTGCCGCCTGGCCCGGGCGAGCAGCAGGCAGAGGCCAGATGTGTATAAGAGACAGACCCAGGACAAGGCAGAGCTGGATGGAGGTCACGGCTTCCTGTCCACTGGGTGGGGTGGGTGGGAGTGGGGCCTCCCGTGTCTACTGCCGATGAGAACGGGGGACGGGTGAGGAGCCTCATCCACTAGCTGCCCCGAGCCGGGGAGAGGGCGGCACTGGCTGGCCAAGGCTCCTGCACCCACAGACCCTGGAGGGGGCCGCCCACTGACCTTTCCTTCTGGGCACAGCTGGCCTGGCCAGGTACCTGATGCGGCAGTGGGAGATGAGGACGCGCACCTCCATGCCCTCAGCCCTGGGGTTTTCTGCCAGACAGGGCTGTGCCGGGCACAGTGGAGACACTTCTTAGCTGCGTCCTCACAAGGGTGACCACTGTTGGTCCTCTTTTCACAGAAGGAGACACCGAGACAGAGACGCTAAGCGGGCTCACGCTGTCACACAGCGTTCTCCACACCAGAGGAATAATCGCAGCCCCTTCCCCACCTCGTGATGGTGGATCTGCGCCCCTGCACAGACCCCAAGGTGAGTGCTCCCTGAGGGGAGGGGCTGCGTGCGTCCCTCACGCTGGGGCTGCCCACCACCTGCAGAGGGCAGGCGAACCCAGGAGAAGGGCCCTGCCTTGACAAGCACTTCCGGGGGACAAGCTGGCGCTCTGACCTCAACAGCCTTGAAACAACCCTGCACTGAGCGACAGGCCACTGTCCTCACTCAGCGCCTCGCTCCTTTGGTATAAGCGTGACAGCGACACCAACCCTGTGAGGAATAAACATGAGGCTTGTCGTCCTATTAGAGCCAAGGGCTCTGGAGCTGGCAGAGCCCAAGAATGGGCAGAGAGGAAGGCGAGGATGAACAAAGTTAAAATTTCCAAGAGGAAACTGGGCCCAGACTTCCTATTTTTCTCAAACACAGGTTGGGATTCCAAGACAAGAACAAAAGGCCCCAAGTAAACCATGGTTCTCCCCCAGCCGGCTCTTCCCAGACACTTCCGGGAACACTCCCCATGGCTCCAAGCAGCTCTAAACACCGGGCCCGGGAAGGTGGCAGAGCCACCCAGAAACAGTGACACCATCCAGCCCAGGGACACACGGAAGGGCCAACAGAAACGGGCCTGGAAATCCCCCAGACTGCTGCTGCCTGAGGGTCACTGGGCCCCGTGGGCTCTAGATGCAGAGGGCTCCACATGGTGGCCAGCCTCCCACCCCAACCCCTGCGCCCTCCATTCCCACCTCCCCCTCCGGGAAGAGTGCACGGAGTCCTCACTGGACCCCTTCAGCAGAGCACTGTAACCCCCACGCGCTCGTCACCCAGCCGAGGGCCTTCTCTGGAGGCTGGCACCGGGACCCAACCGAGAAACAAGTGCCTTCCCAGATGAAAACTGTCATGTCCCAAGATGAATTTTAGGCAGACTCCCGCCCCTTGCAACACAGATGCTCGGTCGTGTCTGACTTTTTGCGACCCCATGGACTGTAGCCCTCCAGGCCTCTCTGTCCATGGGATTTTTCAGGTAAGAATATTGGAGTGGGTAGCCATGCCCTCCTCTAGGGGGTCTTCCTGACCCAGGGATCGAACCTGCGTCTCCTGAGCTGCACTGAAGGTGGATTCTTTACCCACTGAGCCCTGGGGAAGATTCGTAACAAGGGGGAGGGAACATTCCAGAGACTCAGGCACACAGTGCTGCCCCAGAGAGCCAGGCCTTGCACACCGGTGTGTGGGTCGCAGACGCCTGGAGTAAACACAGATGCCCTCCCCTAAAGAGAAATAATCCCTTAATGAACATTTCTGAGACGACTGGCTGCCCACCCCACCCTGGAGAAGAAAGTGCTGCAGGTTAGTTACATTTTGCTGCTGCTTCTCATAATCTGTTTTGCTTTTCCCTCAGTGAGGCAGTAAGGAGGGGGAGGACATGGAAGGCGGGGTGGAGGCGGGCGCTGCAGGCCCAATGCTTTGAGAGACCCAAGTCATATCATCCTGCTCGCACAGGCACACGCTACCAGCCCCGACCACGAACCCACAGAAACACTCATGGAAAGCACAACTCAACTGAGATTTTTAAAAGAAAAATTAAATGTGGTGCTCAAGTCTACTAAATCTTTGAGGGGATTTTCCTTCCCTTTGTACTTCTATGAAAGCAATCTTTCATAGCACCGGGAGGCGGGGGAAGATTTCACCTAACAAAACTTGGGGAATTTTTGTTTTTCAAAGGAGAACTCACTCAAAGGTTTAGAGCTGTGGTGGTGGTGTAGTAGCTAAGTCGGGACTCTCTGCGACCCCATGGACTGTATGTAGCCCACCAGGCTCCTCTGTCCACGAGATTTCCTAGGCAAGAATACTGGAGTGGGCTGCCACTTCCTTCTCCAGGGGATCTTCCCGACTCAGGGATGGAACCCGCATTTCATACACTGCAGGCAGACACCTTCTGGCTGAGCCACCAGGGAAGCCCAAGCTTTAGAGACATCAAGCAAACTAAAAAAGAAAAGGTCACTGGTGAGAAGCCTTTCTGAGATGGGGAGAGAGCGAGGGCTGCAGGCAAAAGCGCCCCCACCGTAGAGGCTCTGTCCCAGAAGCCAGCTGCTCCCAGGAGCCCCACCCAAGGCCTGCCTTCAGGAACAGCCCCCGGTCCCTAGTGGACGATGGAACCATTTTAAAGCCCCACATTATCTTTCTACACGTATTCTGGGGGGCTAAGCAACAGAGAAGTGCTTTGTCTGCAGGGTGCTGGCCTCATGCAGTTAGATACCCAGGTGCCGCCTGGCCCGGGCGAGCAGCAGGCAGAGGCCACGGCACCCCATCGCAGTCCGCAGGGGCGGCGGCCCCGACTCACCTGTGCTTGCTGCACTTTCCATTCCCACGAGCACACTGCCCCCCTCACCCCCGCTCCGACTGCTCTGTGCTGAGGCTGCCTTTCGCTGTCTTGTTCTGCAAGGGGGGGACAGGGCATGGGAGGGGAGGCTGACGCCGGCAAAGCCAAGGAGACGAGACAGGAGGGACAGAGCGTGCGGGTCAGGGCGGGCGGAGGTGAGGCAAGGAACGCACATGGAAAAGGAAAGAAAAAGCAGAGTCAGTGCTGAACGACATACAAGAGATACTCAAGACAGGGTTTGCTGAGGCAAAATGTGACCCTTCAAAAAGGGAAGTTTAAAAAATTAAATACAAATGAAGTAAAAAATAAAGAGAAAATTGTAAGATCCAAGGATCCATCTCGGGAAATAATTTTTAAAGAAAAGCATCAGTAAGCATCCTTCAGAAGCAATCTGAGGGCAGACCGTTAAGATGACCTCTTTCTAGTGCCTTCTGGCCCCAGTGAGTGGAGACTGGAGACTGTGTCCACGAGTGGCCACCAGGGGTCAGTGTGGCCTCAGCCAGAGGAGCACCGCTGCAGGAGCTCCAGGCAGAGGAGCACCGCTGGAGGAGCGCCAGGTGGAGGCCTCTACCAGCCCGGCCCTTCTCCACACCCTCCCCTCCCCACACCCCTGAGGGTGTCACCAGCCCGGCCCTCCCCAGAGTCTTCTCCACACCCTCCCCTCCCCTTACCCTGGAGGGGTGTCACCAGCCCGGCCCTCCCCGGGGCCTTCTCCACACCCTCCCCTCCCCTTACCCTGGAGGGGTGTCACCAGCCAGGCCCTTCCCAGGGGTCTTCTCCACACCCTCCCCTCCCCACACCCGTGAGGGTGTCACCAGCCCGGCCCTCCCCGGGGGCCTTCTCCACACCCTCCCCTC
>SJYX01019729.1:53492-245650 GCA_006410675.1 Oreotragus oreotragus | reverse complement strand
TATGCAGAGTACACCATGCGAAATGCTGGGCTGGAGGAAGCACAAGCTGGAATCATGATTGCCGGGAGAAATATCAATAACCTCAGATACACAAATGACACCACCCTTAATGGCAGAAAGTGAAGAACTAAAGAGCCTCTTGATGAAAGTGAAAGAGGAGAGTGAAAAAGCTGGCTTAAAGCTCAACATTCAAAAAATTAAGATAATGGCATCCAGTCCCATCACTTCATGACAAATAGATGGGGAAACAGTGGAAACAGTGGGATTTTATTTTCTTGGGCTGCACAATCACTGCAGATGGTGACTGCAGCCAGGAAATTAAAAGACACTTGCTCCTTGGAAGAAAAGCTATGACCAACATAGAGAGCATATTAAAAAGCAAAGACATTACTTTGCTGACAAAGGCCCATCTAGTCAAAGCTATGGTTTTTCCAGTAGTCATGGATGGATGTGACAGTTGGACTGTAAAGAAAGCTGAGTGCCGAATAATTGATGCTTTTGAACTGTGGAGTTGGAGAAGACTCTTGAGAGTCCCTTGGACTACAACAGATCAAACCAGTGAATCCTAAAAGAAATCAGTTCTGAGATTCATTGGAAGGACTGATGCTGATACTGAAGCTCCAATACTTTGGCCACCTGATGTGAAGAACTAACTCATTGGAAAAGACCCTGATGCAGGGAAAGATTGAAAGCAGGAGGAGAAGGGGACGACGGGGGATGAGATGGTTTGATGGCATCACCGACTCAATGGACATGAGTCTGAGCAAGCTCCGGGAGTTGGTGATGGACAGGGAAGAGTGGCGTGATGAGGTCCATGGCGTCACAAAGAGTTGGACATGACTGAGCGAATGAACTGACTGAATGACTGAGAGCAACTGGAACTTTCAAACTTTGCTTGTGTGAGTGCAAATTGATTAAAAGTCTTTGTAAAACTGCCTAATAGTATCTACAAAAGCTCAACGTACATAATCTGCTGCTGGTGCTGCTGCTAAGTTGCTTCAGTCGTGTCCAACTCTGTGCGACCCCATAGACGGCAGACCACGAGGCTCCCCCGTCCCTGAGATTCTCCAGGCAAGGACACTGGAGTGGGTTGCCATTTCCTTCTCCAATGCATAAAAGTGAAAAGTGAAAGTGAAGTCGCTCAGTTGTGTCCGACTCTTAGAGACCCCATGGACCGCGGCCCACCAGGCTCCTCCGTCCATGGGATTTTCCAGGCAAGGGTGCTGGAGTGGGGTGCCATAGTCTATGACCTAGCAATTCCATTTCCAGGTATTTACCCGAGACAATTGAGTAGTATATCCACAAAAAGCAAGCACATAAATATTCATGACTAAACATGGAAAACAATGCAATGTCCATCATCAGGAGAACGGACAATTTGTGAAAACTTTATACAGTAAAACGCTATACACAGACTAAAAAAGTATGAACTGTTGATGCATACAACAGAGATAAATCTCATATACATTACGTTGAATGAAAGAGACCAGACACAAAGTGTACATATGTCGATCCTATTTACATGAGATTCAAGAATAGACAAAACTACTCTATGCGGATCGAAGTCATGATAGTAATTATTGGGGTCTAGGGAAGGGTAGGCAAATGTATATTGACATGAAAGAACATGTAGAATGATAGAAATGTTCCAGATCTTGATCTGGATAGTAATTAATCATACAGGTATAAACATACAAAAATTCAGCTGAAGTCGAATATTTAAAATTTGCCTGGTTCCTATACCTCAGTTTTTAAAATGTGCCCTATGTTGTGTCTACACTGTAGTAAAAGCAATGCAATAAAAGTACTTTCATAATTAAAAAAAATATTTTATTTTTAAAATTCAAGGCTATCAAAGGTTGCTGTTTTCACTATGTCATAACAGGAAGATTATATCACCTCCAACTGGTTTGTCTACTACTAATTCCTCCTCACATTTTTTTGTTTTTGTTTTTTGCCCAGTGCATATGTGATTTTGCTAATCTCCTGTAACAAACTTCCTTGACTCCTCTGTGTCTGTGGGATAACGTACAAACAGCTATTAAGACAGACTTCCCTCATCCAGCCCCTGGTCTTTCCAGACCCAGGGCAGCTGCTTTTCTTCATGCCCTTAACCCCCACTATGTGTCCCTGTGCTCAGTCCCTCAGCCATGTTTGACTCTGCAGCCCCACGGACTGCAGCCCACCAGGCTCTGTCCACAGGATTTTCCAGGCAAGAATGCTGGGATCTGTTTCCATTTCTCTCTCCAGAGCATCTTCTCCACCCAGGGATGCAACCCATGTCTCCTGCATCTCCTGCACTGGCAAGCAAACTCTTTACCACTGAGCCACCTGGGAAGCCCCCACCTCCCAATACGCAGAACTTTCCATCTCTCTTCAACTTTGGACTCCTGCCCTGTGGGTCTACTGCCCTACCTCTGCTTCTCCCTCTATCAAATTCCTCCTCACATTTCACAGCCCAGCTCTCAAGGATTTGCTCTCAAATGTCTGCTACTGGTTTCTACAACCCTCAGCTCCTACCTTCCTGCCTCTTTGTAAGCTCAGCATCTTTCTCACATTGAAACCCTCTATATTTTATATGACCTACTCCCTGAGCTAAATGTTTTCTGAGAACTGGCATCATTTCATCTTTGGATCCCTGTGCTCAGGACTTTGCTAAATAAATGGGTACTAACAGATTGAATTATAAAGTTCAATTTTGTCCCAGATTTCTGGTTTTCCTTGTCATGTTGCTTCCTATCAAATTCTTCGCTCCAAGCCAACTTGGGGCTGAAAGTGGATATAGACGTGATATTTTAAATTAGATATGAATTGGTATCCTCTCTAGTTTGGGTTTCCTATTTAAAGAGATACAAGTCTCCTGCGCTGTCCCATAGAATAGCCATTAATTTGCGACTGTTTAAGTTAATTATAAGTAAAGGAAATAAAAAATTCAGTTTATCAGTCTCTTTAGCCACATTTCGAGTAGTCAAAAAGCCCCATGTGGGCAGTGGCTAACGTTATGGACAACGCAGAATGGAATATTTCCATAATCGTATAAAGTTCTCTGGGACAGCGTTGGAAATCTTTGGCCTTTACGCCTACTCTCTTCTCTTAGAACACTCTTCCGTCATCTTCCTCGCTTTCCCAGCGTTTCTCTTAGAACCATCATCATACTTATGTCTATAATTCCTTGCGGCTTTTAATAGACTGAGGGTTTCAAGACGTCAGGTACTGTGACTTACTCCTCTGCGGGGTTCTATCTTTGCAGCTCAGGCACATAAGCAGACGCTCAACAAATGTTGAATTAATGAGTGACAAATGGGAGGAACCTTCCAGATACACCAATCCCAAGTCCTTTCTCTATGCTGATCAGTTCTTCATGACTCTCCAGCGTTTTTCAGTTTTTACGCTTATTTTTTAACCGTCTTCCAGCAGGTGAGAGGGACCGACAACGAACCAGCCAACTCCCGAGGCGTTTGCAGCGAGCGGCGGCGCCACACGCTCCTGCGGCCCGCCCCGCCCCGCCCCCCGCCCCGCCCCCACCCGGCTCGCCGCGGGGCCGGGAGCCGGCGCCGCGGCCCCTGGCTCACCACTGCGCAGGCGCGGCCCGCGAGCGTGGGTCGTCTGGAGGCTGCGGGCTGCCGGCACTTCCGAGCTCGGGGGTTTGCGGCCTTCGTCTGACCAGTTCCAGCCGCGCACTACCTGAGACAGCGAGGCGCAGCGAGGCAGCGAGCCGCTCTGGGCAGTGTGGTCATGGAGACTCAAGTGCTGACGCCTCACGTCTATTGGGCTCAGCGGCACCGCGAGCTGTATCTGCGCGTGGAGCTGAGTGATGTGCAGGTAAAGGCCGGGCGACGGGACGTGCGCCGGGTCTCGACTCTGGGGACCCGCTGGGACCCCCGTCCCCTTTGTCCCGAGAGCCAGCAGCGTGTCAGGGGGATCCAGGACGCGGTGCGCTCTGGGCTGCCAGGCCGGAGCACGGGCTGGCCCTCATCAAGGCAGACCCCGGGCGCGACCCCCTGAAGGTTCAGGTACCTTGGGTGCTCCGTGAGCCCCGCGCAACAGAGGCTGCCCCGGCAGCCTCTTTGTTCGCAGTTTGCGGCCTGGTGGAGCCCGAGCCTGGCCCTGCAGGCCTGGCTGTCTGGATTCGGGTTTGCCGAGGCCCCTCGAGGCGTGGGATGAGCTCGTTGGGTCAGAGATGCAGTGTGACAGTGGCTTGCCGGGCCGCGGCTGGACGTCCAGCGCTGGTCTTAGAGGTCCAGCGGCCCCCTCGGACCTTCAAGAGGCCCGCCGCTGCCTCAGGCCGGGGGAGGGGGGCACACCCACCTCCCAGCCATTCAGTGATGGAAATCATTCTTGTTCATTTTGAAGTCCAGAAGACCCCGAAGGAGTGATTTCCCCCCCTCTTCTGAAGGCTGTGAGCTCACGTTGGCTGAGTTGCTACACAGAACTTCAAAATTATCTTAACTCACATTGAGCATTTATGCTTGATCTCACTGACTTCCATGTGAACAAGCTGAGGCTTCTTAAATGGTGGCCATCTCAGGACCTATGTACCCCTCTGTCTCTGTCAAAACCATCCAGGATTCCTTTCCCATCGTTGAGGAGCTGAAGTTTGTAGTCTGGAATGTTCTTTCTACCGTCGTTCTTACTCCCTACTCTCCTTGACATCTATGGCACTTTATAACCTCCTTCACTCTGGCTTAACTCTCTCTGCCTCTGAGTCAGGCGTTTATATTCGGTTCTCTTAGCCCATCTGGCATATTGTCTTGCAAGGGATAGGTGATCTTTGGTTGTAGACTTGAGTTTGTTGAATTCAGTCTTTGCTTCTGGAATATAAACCTGTTTTCCTATTGAAAGATAGTACTGGCCAGAATGCTGTAGGCTGTGGCACTGCATGCTGTGTCGTTTAACATGTTAAACCAGGCTGAATTGTACTTTTACCTCAGAGGATGAATAAATGTTCTATGCAATGTTCCTCTACTCTGCTTCAGGGTGTTTTAATAAAAAAGGAGAAAAAGCAAAATCTTTGTAGATGGGGATCAAAGTCTCTTTCTAGAGAGAATTCTAACAGTAATCAGTAAGAAAAGTATGGACCTTGTGTCCTGGCAATGTCTCTTAGATATTCAGTTAAACATTTTGTAGACCAGTTAAACTCAGAGACCCTCTCTAGTTATAATAAGGATGTGATATCCTGGCATACTTCTGAAACACAAACAGAAAAGCTGTTTTTAGGGGAGGTAGGGTGGTGTTGGAGGGGGAAAAAAAAATGTAAAATTGTTGGGCAAATGAAAGCATCACACTTAAATTTTTCCTGAAAGTTCTAAACCTTTTAGTTAAGAAACATGAACATACATGTTAATTGTATTTGCTATATTTTCAACTAAGAACGTATGTGTTTGAAATATCTTATATTTAAACAAATGTAAAGGTGGAGGGAAAAAATGGGATTTTCTTTTGGAAAGGGAAATCTTTTTTTATTTTTAGGGAAAGAAAGAAATATTTTGTCCCTAGTTGAGTCCCCCCCCCCCCACCTTAGATTGCTCGTCTGTAATTCTGAGGCATCCATTGGCGCTACCATTAGTTTTAAAGTAACATGTCAGTATCATTCATAAAAGAAATCCCCTACCATGTGTGAAACACTACAGATTTACAAAGATGAGTCAGACAAACTCAGCTTTCCAAGGGTATTCTATCTAGGAGGAAGGATATTATATATAAACAAAAAATTCTGTGCATGAGTGTGTTTATTTGTAGATTTGGGGTTAAGTATTAAACCAGGTCCCTGGTGTTAAAGGAATTTGTTACCTCTCTTTTATTAATTCCCTGGTGGCTTTTATTAATTCTTTTATCGCTTCGCTGGTGGCTCAGATGGTAAGCGTCTGTCTGCAATGCAGGAAATCCAGATTTGATCCCTGGGTTGGGAAGATCCCCTGGAGAAGGAAATGGCAGCCCACTCCAGTACTCTTGCCTGGAAAATCCCATGGGCGAAGGAGCCTGGTAGGCTACCGTCCATGGGGTTGCAAAGAGTGGGACCTGACTGAACGACTTCACTTTCACTTTACAGAAATAAGATAAAGTATTCTTGTCAGACTGAAACTGGGAGAACTTTCTGGAAAGAGGATGGCATAGACTTTCAGATCATCTGATTTGCTGTAGGAGTCAATGCCCTACATTGACACTGCCAGGAACACACCTCTAGTTAAACAAGTTGTGTTTATTGCTCATATCAGCAAGGGAGAGCATACCCTGTGGGCTAGCTCACTAGAATGTTAGAACTGATTATAGGATTTGGACTTTGGAGACTGAAGGATAGACTAAGGAAGCAAGGATTCACTTTAGATTAAATGCTGTCAGAAAACAGGAGCAATGCTCTGGTTGGGTATCTGAATAAATCATATATAGGGAAGAGAGATTAGAACAAGAATAAACCTAATTGGGAGAGAAGTGACAGTCACTTATTTTGGCCGAGGGGCAGGGTAACTGATGTTTTGTGAATGGCAGTGTGGCCACATTTTTGTCTGTGCTTGCACAGAATTTTGAAATGGCTTTATCTCATTTTATCAAGGTATTCTGTTCGTGTATAATAGCAGAGTAACCTGTCCTAGCTGTGAATGCCAGGCCAGCTTTTGAATGTCAGGGGCTGCTCCTTTTTAAAAACTTCCCAATTAATTGCTCCATCCGTGGCCTGTGGAACCAGTGATTCTGGCTTGGGATGAAGCGTTTCGTTTATTTGCTTAATGAAGACCATTTGTGGAGTACCTGCTTTTGTCTCACATTAAGCTCGGTTCTGGGTTGTCGGACAGTTCTCTATCGCCCCCTGCTTTCTGTAGCTTGTGTGTAAGTGAGTTTCAGTGTTGAATTCCAGTTTGGGGGCATCAGACATGCTCCCTTCCTGGGACACAGAGAACTGTCAGATTTTCGCATCTCTCCTCTGTCTTTGGAGCTGTAGAGCTAGTGCCTGGTAAGAAACCACCACTGAGGTGAGAAGAAAAAGACTTCATCAGCAGCTGTTTCTGTGTTTGAGGTGAGACACCAGTGAGAGTCCATTGGGGCTAAGGCATGGTTACTTTCAGAATAAAGTTGGTTTACAGGATAAGCTTGAAGGACAGATTTGTGCCAACAACCATAGTTGTTAAAGCATTTGTTCATTTTTCGAGGTTTTTGTTCATTTCAGTTGTATGAGGGCTGTGTGTTTAGCTTTGTTTGGAAGCTGTTTGAAAGGTACTGTTCTTGACCTTACCTAATAGAGAGTCTGGTGGAAAGAGTTGGTTCCTTACTCTTCCACTTAATATCTGGTGTCCGTGGATTATTCACTTAACCTTTATGAGCCTCAGTCTCTTCATACAAATAAATGTGAATAATAACACCTAATTCATGGGATTGTTTTGAGGCTTGAATTGGATAATAGATTTGAAAGTGCTTTGTGAATTCTAGTGTGCTACTCAAGTGTAAAACATTATTATTGTGATACTAAACCTTAGATGAGAAACACAAAGAGCAATAGAACAGAATAGACTTGCCCATGTGTGAAAACTTATTGAACAGCACTGGTGGCTTTACAAATTAATGGAGGAAAGGGTGAACCATTCAGGAGATCGTGTTGGGACAATTGGTAATCCAAGTGGCAAAAAGATAAAATAAGATCTTATCTTATGCCATACACAAAAGTCAATCTCTCCATTTCTGAGTCCTTCAGAAAAGACTCAGTTGGGTGTCGTGGCTTGGGATCTGTCATGTGGTTGTTCAGATGTCATTTGTGGTTGACAACATATGATGACCTGAAGTAGACTCTTCAAGGATGTGTCACTCACCTTATTGGCAAGTGGGTATCCACGAGTTAATCCTCCACAGAGGAAACGTGGGACTGCTGGAGTGTTCTCATGCCCTGGTGTCTGAGTTTTCCCAGAGTGAGCTCAGGAGGAAGCTGCAGTGCCTTTTATGACCTAGCATGAGAAGTCACATCGTTCATTTCCACTGTGTTCTATTGGTTACACAGATTCCTGATGTCATTTGGAAGACTGACAAGAGTATAAATACCAGGGGGAGAAGATCATGGAGGGGGCATCTTGCAGGTGGCAACCACAGCAGACTTACACTTGCATTTCCAGAAAAGAGAAAGAACATTCTCCAGTTCATTTGATGATGCAATTAGAAGAAAGGGAAATTATAGGCCAATCTCATTTATAGACATAGATGTTAAAAATTTTTTTTTTATCACTTCTGTGTCTCTTCCTTCCCAGTTTTGAGCTTGTTTCTGGCAGATTTTTTATTTTTTAATTGAAATACCTTCCTTAATTACCAACACCTTTGGAGAAGCTGACATGCCCACGTACTGCTGGGTAGGAGTTGATGGTGGTTTAGTTGCTAAGTCGTGTCTGACCCTTGTGACCCCATGGACTGTAGCCCACCAGGTTCCTCTGTCGATGGGGTTCTCCAAGCAAGAATACTGGAGTAGGTTGCCATTTTTTTCTCCAGGGGATCTTCCTGACCCAAGGATTGAACCCTGGTCTCCTGCTCTGAGGGCACTTTCTTTACTGACTGAGCTTCCAGGGCAGGATCTAAAATCTGTCTCAGTGCTTAATGAACTGCAAGCCGTGTGCTGTGGCTAGAGCTTAAACCTTGGCTGCTCACATCTTACGTCTGAGGAGAATAAACTGAGCCCCCCACAAACTCCTTTTTTCCCTTCCAAGTGAATTAGGATATGGGGAACACAGAGTAGGCAAACAAGTGACCTAAATAGGAAATGTACCACTAAGACACCCCATAACTCAAGCTTTCATGATAATACTCACACTAAAACCCTGCTTCCCTTAGAGAGGAACCATGCCCCTGAAAGTATAACTTTTTTTGGTGAAGTTCCTTAATTCCCTGTCCCTGGTACAGAGACTGTCTCTTATACACATCTGGTGGGTGGTTCTTTACCATTAGCGCCACTTGGGAAGCTCGTTAACATGGGGAGAATAGTGGCTGGCACCAACCAAGTTGTGACTGTTAGGAGTCCTCGGACCTCCGCTCCAAACCTGACATAACGTATCAGCTGGACGGTTCACCAGCCTGCACGGTCAGTGCCAGCCCCGACCCCGACCCCGATCCCGACCCCGTCCCCCACCACCTCTTTCTCGGCACTGTGTGATCTCGCCTTTCAGCCTCCTTGTGTCCACATGTGATTGACAGACGTAGACGGGTGTCCAGGCAACTTACCTTGAGGGACTTTGTTTCCTCTCGATCATTCAGGAAATACTGAACTCAGACTGCCATAAACTGTGGAAAAATAAGTCAATCGAATACTTTGTTATTAAACCCATCTCCTCTCAGGCCCTGTTTGTCCTCTCTCACCTGCTTCTCCCTTTCCTCACCTGTGTCCGGCTCAGCGGGGCTGTGGACACTTGGCAGACCCTGTGTGGACTGAGATACACATTAATTACCCAGCACCACTTGCTGCTGGCAACTCTGATCACTAGTTTCCCCAAACCTCAGTGGATCTCTGCTCCCAGGAGCTTCTAACTCTCCTTTCCTCCTTGCTCTTTTCTCATCTTCCTCATGGTGTGTCTACAACTCAATACTCTGCAGACGCCCGGCCAGACCACATTCCCTCAGATGCTCAGAACATCTGCTTGCCCTCTCAAAGGGCCCAGATGCTCCCCTGAGACCCTGGCTGAGTCCACACCCCAGGTGCTTCTGGGACACCCTGCAGAAAGAGCCAAGGACGGGGAGCTCCTGCAGGGGCAGTGGGTTGCTTAGTGCCAGCTTAGCACTGACTCCAAGTTGAGAGACAGACTCAGGGCCTAGCGTGAGGATGACTACCCCAGAGTCACCAGAAGACCTAGTCAATCCTCTTTCCATGTCCCCAACAACATGCCCAACAGAAGCCTGGAATGGGACGTCACTTGGGAAAAGGGTCTTTACAGCCCTACTTGAGGGGAGGATCAGGAACGGAGATCATTGGCCAGGAAGCTGGGTTTAGATCCGCAGTCTGGAGTATTCAAACTTGGTCCTTGAAGACCACGGTGGGTAAGGTTCCAAGAAACACCATTCCCGCAGATGAGCACAGGCAGTGGACTCTGCTGACCTCAGATCATCCAAAGGGAACTCGAGACAAAGACGCAGAGAAAAAAACCACTGAAGACAGAGGCCAGCACGGCCGTGATGCCGCCGCACCCCGCCTGCAGGCACCAGAGGCTGGGGAGGCAAAGACGGGGGTTCCTCTGGAACATTCTGAAGGAACTCAGTCCTATCAAGTCACTGGATTCAGACCTCTGGCTCCAAGATCTGTGAGACAATCAATACTGTCGTTTTCCGTCACTCTGTTTGTGGTGATGGGTTATGGCAGCCACAGAAAGCTAATACAGCGTCAGTTCAGTTCAGTCGCTCAGCACACTTCGGGACCAGCTCCCAGAGCTGTTGGTGTTGACCAGCACCAGCTCCCAGAGCTTGTTCAAACTGTCGTCCATCAAGTCAGTGATGCCTTCCAACCATCTCATCCTCTGTCAGACCCTTCTCCTGCCTTCAATCTTTTGCCATAGCTTTTCTTTTTTTTAAACTAAACTTTATTTATTTTAATTGGAGGCTAAGTACAATATTGTATTGGTTCTGCCACATATCAACATGAATCTTTTATTCCAAGGAGCAGGCATTTTTTTATTTCATGGCTGAAGTCACCATGTGCAGTGATTTTGGAGCCCAAGAAAATAAAGTCTGACACTGTTTCCATTGCTTCTCCATCTATATGCCATGAAGTGATGGGACCGGATACCACGATCTTCTTTTTCTGAATGTTGAATTTTAAGCTAGCTTTCTCTCTCTCTTTTTCACTTTCATCAAGAGGCTCTTTAGTTCCTCTTCGCTTTCTGCTGTAAGGGTGGTGTCATCTGCGTATCTGAGGTTGTTGATATTTCCCCCTGCAATCTTCATCCAGCCCAGCGTTTCTCATGATGTAGTCTGCATAGAAGTTAAATAAGCAGGGTGACAATATACAGCCTTGATGTACTCCTTTTCCTATTTGGAACCAGTCTGTTGTTCCACGTCTGGTTCTAACGATTGCTTCTTGACCTGCAAACAGATTTCTCAGGTGGCAGGTCAGGCAGTCTGGTATTCCCATCTCTTTCAGAATTTCCCACAGTGTGCTGTGATCCACACACTCAAAGGCTTTGGCGTACTCAGGAAAGCAGAAGTAGAGGTTTCTCTGAAAATCTCTTGCACTGGTCACAGCAAACATCCGCTTTCAACAACACAGGAGATGGCCCTATACAAGGACTTCACCAGATGGTCAATGCAGAAATCAGATTGATTACACTCTTTGAAGCCGAAGATGGAGAGGCTCTATACAGTCAGCAAAAACAAGACTGGGAGCCGACTGTGGCTCAGATCATGAACTCCTTATTCCAAAATTCAGACTCAAAGAAAGTAGGGAAAGCCAGTAAATCATTCAAGTACAGCCTAAATAAAATCCCTTACACTTATAGCGGAAGTGACAAATAGATCCAAGGGATTAGATCTGACAGAGTACCTGAAGGACTATGGGCAGAGGTTTATAACACTGCGCAGGAGGCAGGAATCAAAACCATCCCCAAGAAAGAGAAATGCAGAAAGGCAAAAAGGTTGTCAGAGGAGGCCTTACAAATAGCTGAGGAAAGAAGAGAAGCTAAAGGCAAAAAAGAAAAGGAAAGATAAACCCATTTGAATGCAGAATTGCAAAGAATAGCAAGGAGAGATAAGAAAGCCTTCCTCAGTGATCAATGCAAAGAAATAGAGGGAAACAATAGAATGGGAAAGAGTAGAGATGTCTTCAAGAAAATCAGAGATCCCAAGGGAACATTTCATGCAAAGATGGGCTTGATAAAGGACAGAAATGGTATGGACCTAACAGAAGCAGAAGATATTAAGAACAGGTGGCCAAAATACACAGAAAAACTGTACAAAAAAGATCTTCATGATCCAGATAACCACGATGATGTGATCACTCACCTAGAATCAGGGATCCTGGAGTCTGAAGTCAAGTGAGCCTTAGGAAGCATCACTATGAACAAAGCTAGTGGAGGTGATGGAATTCCAGTTGAGCTATTTCAAATCCTAAAAGCTGATGCTGTGAAAGCGCTGCACTCAATATGCCAGCAAATTTGGAAAATTCAGCAGTGGCCAAGGTCAGTTTTCATTCCAATCCCAAAGAAGGGCAATGCTAAAGAATGCTCAAACTACCACACAATTGCACTCATCTCACACACTAGTAAAGTAATGCTTAAAGTTCTCCAAGCCAGGCTTCAACAGTATTTGAAGTGGGAACGTCAAGATGTTCCAGCTGGATTTAGAAAAGACAGAGGAACCAGAGATCAAGTCGCCAACTTCCACTGGATCATCAAAATGCAAGAGAAGACAACAAAAGTTTCCACCATCCACCGCCACTGGCAGCTTTTTCTTAGACTCATCTTTACTGTCTTCAATATGGACATCTGTAAAGACTGAAATCTTATGTAGTAAAAGCAGCAGTTTTACTAACAGGATCCCAATTTGCAGAACAACACCTAGGGCTCCCTCATAAACCTGATTCCACAAATGCCCGGTGATGCTCGGAGTCCTGCTCCCAGGGGTCCCCTGACTTGCGTGTACTGGCCCGATGGAGTGCCTGTGGGGACCCCTGCGAGTGTCTTCCTGAGTGGCCAGGTGTCTGTGCTGTGCTCCAGCCCTGGTGGCCACCCCGCCTCGTGTACACAGCCACACCCTCACGCTGCCCGTGGCTGATTAACTGCCTCGCGCTACGTTGCTGAGTCTGCATGCCATGCTTTTCAAACTGCTGCTGTTCACGGGGCTCTTACAGCAGGAATACCGCAGCGGTGTGCCATTCCCTCTTCTGGTGGGCCACTTTGTGTCAGAACTCTCCCCGATGACCTGTCCATCTTGGGAGGCCCTGCACGGCGTGGCTCACAGCTTGACTGAGTTGTGCAAGCCCCTTCACCACGGCAAGGCTGTGATCCATGAACGGGATCCCTGAAGGAGCCGAGGCACTGGACAAGGCCCCGATGCCGGGAAAGCTTAAAGACAAAGGAGAAGAGGGCGGCAGGGGATGAGAGGGTTGGATGGCAGCACCAACTCGATGGACAGGAGTTTGCGTAAACTCTGGAGACAGTGAAGGACGGCGGAGCTTGGCGTGCTGCAGTCAGCAGGGGATGCAAAGAGTCGGACGGTCAGCGACTGAACACGCACCCCTCGGAAGTCTGGCCCAGGTGATCCCNTGTTCACGGGGCTCTTACAGCAGGAATACCGCAGCGGTGTGCCATTCCCTCTTCTGGTGGGCCACTTTGTGTCAGAACTCTCCCCGATGACCTGTCCATCTTGGGAGGCCCTGCACGGCGTGGCTCACAGCTTGACTGAGTTGTGCAAGCCCCTTCACCACGGCAAGGCTGTGATCCATGAACGGGATCCCTGAAGGAGCCGAGGCACTGGACAAGGCCCCGATGCCGGGAAAGCTTAAAGACAAAGGAGAAGAGGGCGGCAGGGGATGAGAGGGTTGGATGGCAGCACCAACTCGATGGACAGGACTTTGCGTAAACTCTGGAGACAGTGAAGGACGGCGGAGCTTGGCGTGCTGCAGTCAGCAGGGGATGCAAAGAGTCGGACGGTCAGCGACTGAACACGCACCCCTCGGAAGTCTGGCCCAGGTGATCCTGGCTATGGTCTCGCCTCCCGCGTGAGCATCCTAGCTGCACAGAGATTTCTGCAGTGAGTCAGGAAGCTCTCCAGAAGAATGGGACATACATACACTTTCCCAGGTAAAGCAGACAGCTGGTGGGAAGCTGCTATACAGCACAGGGAGCTCAGCGCGGGGCTCCGTGAGGACCTAGAGGATGGATGGGAGTAGGCAGGGAGCCTCAAGATTCGTGCTGTTGTGCAGAAGAAAGTAACACAGCGTTGTGAGGCAATTATTCTCTAATTAAAAGCGTAAAAAAGGAAAAGAGTGGAGCTGTACCCGGAGCAGAAACGCAAGCTCTGGAGCCGAGCCCACCAAGATGCGCAAACCCTGAGCCCCTGCCCTTTGTGAGAGGTGTCTGCGCTCCCCACCCCCGGCCCGGCCAGCGGCCCTGTGTCCCAAATCCCCCTCGGCCTGTGTGCCCCCACCCGGCCCCCGAAGTCCAGCTGTTCTCTGGATTGCCTCTGTTCTCTGCAGAGCCGCCCCTCTGGAGGGAACAAGATGACTGAGCATTTGTTTCCTGCCCCTCAGGGCTTCCATGGTGGCTCAGATGGTAGAATCTGCCTGCAATGCTGGAGACCTGAGTTTGATCCCTGGGTTGGGAAGATGCCCTGGAGAAGGGAAAGGCTACCTACTCCACTATTCTTGCCTGGAGAATTCCATGGACAGAGGAGCCTGGCAGGCTCCAGTCCCTGGGGTCACAAGCGTCAGACACAACTGAACGACTTTCACTTTCACTTTCTTGCCCCACCAAGTGATCATTATTCATCTGACGCTTGGCCAGGTTGGCCGTTATGCAGTNTGGAGAAGGGAAAGGCTACCTACTCCACTATTCTTGCCTGGAGAATTCCATGGACAGAGGAGCCTGGCAGGCTCCAGTCCCTGGGGTCACAAGCGTCAGACACAACTGAACGACTTTCACTTTCACTTTCTTGCCCCACCAAGTGATCATTATTCATCTGACGCTTGGCCAGGTTGGCCGTTATGCAGTCTCCACAGCCAAGTCAGAGAGGAAGACGCCGTCTGACACATCAGCAGGCTGATGCCCTTCAGCATCAGTGTCTGGGAGCCATCCGGCTCTTCACACCTCCACCTGGCTCCGGGAGGAGGCACTTGCCGCAGGAGGCCAGCAAAGGGGCCCATGTCTAGGCTGCTGGAGGATTTCCCCACCCTGGGGGTGGCAGGTTGTGCTCGGATCTAAAGGAAAGTGATGGAAATGGAGACTTCCCCAGCTTCACAGCAAAGACAAAGCTTTCCAGGGAGCTGCTCTTCATCCAGAACCCCGTGCCATAGTTGTGAGCGGGTGGGTTTTGAGCTGGGTCAGCTTAACTTGTCACCAGAGAGCCACGTGGTTGACCTTGAACTTCACTTTCATGGCCCCTCACCGCACCAGCTCCCTTTCACCTGTCCCTGGGGCTATAACTGGCCAAATTCATTGACCAGCCAGAGGCGAAGCTTGAGTGCAGACACCCCAGAAGGGGCCCCCAGATAAGGGAACCCCAAATGCAAAGCGTCCCCCAGATTCCCTTGGGAGGGATGAGGAGCCCAGGCCGGGAGGAGGCAACAGTGGTTAGTGTCGGGGAGGACTGGACAGAAAGAAGAGGTCGTTGCTGCCGGGAACTCGGTTCTCTCCAGGATCTCCCCTGTTGACCTTCCTCCCGTGAGCCTGCTCTGTCAGGCTGTGGGAGATGCAGAACCCTGTGAGAGGGGTCCTGGCGTCTGGCCCCCACTGTCCACAAAGGGAGCCCCTAGAGGCATATCAAAAGTGGTCATTGGTCTTCCAGTGCTTAGTGGAGTTACGGAGTTTAAATAATTGAGTGATATAATCTGTTCTGTTTAAATACGTGCCCAGGATTGTTGAGATTTTGGCAGTCTCAGGTAGATTTCTTACCTTATAAATCTAAAAAGCCATTTGCTGGTAATTCCTTCAGAAGAANTTCCAGTGCTTAGTGGAGTTATGGAGTTTAAATAATTGAGTGATATAATCTGTTCTGTTTAAATACGTGCCCAGGATTGTTGAGATTTTGGCAGTCTCAGGTAGATTTCTTACCTTATAAATCTAAAAAGCCACTTGCTGGTAATTCCTTCAGAAGAAAACATGCAGTGTTTTCACCCATGAAGCTGTCTCGACTTGGTCCTCACCTACGTCAAGGCCCACAGCCAACGCGACTGCAGCTGCTCAGCGCTGTGGAGACTGTACCACCACGTGCGGTGTGATGTCACTCTTGCGTTTGAACTGTGCACCCTGCTTAACTCTGGGTGACCAAGGGTGGGGCCACATGGCCTGAGGGTCTCCTGTAACGAGTCAGGTGAGCACGCTTTGGAGGGTTCCCACCAGGCTGCCCCCCTGATGGGGAGCCTTAATCCTGAGCGCCACCCGTGTGTGACCTCCAGGAGAACTGCCCCCGACATAGGTGCATCACAGGTCCAAAACAGATTTTAGCAACAGGAGAACCTGGCCAGCCTCCTTAGTCTTGACAGAGGAAGCTTTGCTTATCCACCTACTTATTGAATGGTAGACAGCTGTTCCTTGATGCCCCGTCTCAGACGTGACTGGTCCTGGGTGATGGGAGAGACTCTCTCCTCCACGACAAGGGCCGGAGATGAATGTGAAGGATGGAGATGCTCTTACATGACCTGCTGTGCCTGCCATGTCACTGATGCAGCCCCGGGGAGCCGGTCATCCAGGAGCTGGGGCTGTTCTACTTCTCCGAATCTGTCCAGCCCACTGGGACCCACCCCACATGGTAGGAAGGAGATTCAGAGTCGGGAAAGATGGTGTGGACTGATCCAAGAAGATGCCTCTTCCAGGGAGGCAGTCAGCAGGATGGCTGTAGGGAGGGTGGCCCACTGCACCCCCCAAGCAGGGAATCCACGATGGTCCCCTCGCTTGTTCGGATCTGAGATTAGCTTCCTGTGGGCTGCAGGAGGAAGGGTGGATGGTTGTCAGCTGCTTCCCGACACGCGTGGGTCTGAGCCTCAGTTACTGGCTCTCCTGGGAAGCCACGGTGGGTGGCAGACACACTGGACAATCAGCATCTCTAGTGGCAAGGAACACTGACTGCAGAACAGGGACATTGCTCTGGGAGGGGAGTGTCCTGAGAAACCCAGAGACACCAGCGGGTGGTCTGAGTTCCCAAGGCTGTCTGGACACCAGAAGAAGAGGCCCCACACACTGACCACAGGCCAGCCCCTGACCGGAAGCAGGAGTGGCAGGTGGAGGTGGTTCCTGGGTTCCTGGGCAGAGCAAATGCCCTCCGGCGCACAGTGCGACCCTCTCCTGGGTCTGGCCTCGCCCTCTTCCTGCTGATACCTTGTGGTTTTTGTGGCCACTGCTGTGTCGTGGCCAGTGACGCAAATCCACCTGGAAACTGAGCACAGCCTTGGCCCCGGGGCCTTCGGACCTGGACTGTGATGTGGAGAGGGCTGTTTTATGTCAGATCTCTTGAGCACGCAGGATGTAGAACACGCTGCTTTAATGCATCCGTTTTGAAATGAATGGTTTCTCCTATGGAGTTGCTAATGTCTTGGGGACCCACTCCTTTGGGATCTGAGCGTCTGCTAAAGGGCCAGGTAGACCCCTTGGGCCCTGGGAGAGGGCTGGCCTGGGATATTGAACACATGAGGCTTTTGTCTGCTTATCACTGATTTTATGATTTTATTTTGTGCTTCCAGAGGCTTTTTTCACTCAGAGTTTATCTTTGAAAAGTGCATGCTAAGTCCCCTCCGTCGTGTCCGATTCTTTACGACCCCATGGGCTGTAGCCCTCCAGGCTCCTTTGTCCATGGGATTCTCCAGGCGAGAGCACTGGAGTGGGTTGCTGTGCCCTCCTCCGGGGGAGCTTCCCAACCCAGGGACTGAGTGCGCCTCTTAGGTCTCCTGTCCTGGCAGGCCAGTTCCCTACCACCAGCGCCACCTGGGAAGTCGTCATGAAAAAGCCCATCAGTCAAACCCGAAGTGGCACCAACATCCGTGGCAGGTCATGGGCACCGAGGAGCCCATGGGGACGCCCGGCCCAGCCCCCGGGGCTTAGGACCCATTTATCCTGCCTGGTTTCGCCACATCAGCGACTTCATCGGCTCCACACTAGGCATGCCTTCTAAGAATAATATAGCCATTTATAAACCAAGGCAACTTCCATTGTTTTTTGTCGTTTTTTCACCTTCCTTTGAAAAGCCTGAGCCTCAGGGGAACCTTCTGTGGAAGCAAAAGGAGCTCCCTTAGCAAACAACACACGCATCCATTTAGCATCAACTCGGTGGCCCTTTCAGCCGTTGAGGCAGGTGGCTCATTGCACCACATTTATACAGTGTCTTCCTCGGAGTATTTCGCCAGCCCCTCATTCATCCTCCAGACGTCTCCAGAAGTGTAAGTGGGGAGGAAGCTGTGGGGCTGGCCGAAGAGGTGTGGTGGTTTCCAGTGAGGATAGGGGAGCAGAAAGAGGTCAAGGGGATTCCCGACACCAGGACTCTGCACACCTCGGCCTGCTGGCTACACTCCGCCCTGCAGCTCAGAGGTTAGACTGTGCCCGGTACCATTTCTGGGCTTCCCTGGGGGCTCAGCTGGTAAAGAATCTGCCTGCCATGAAGGAGACCTGGGTTCGATCCCTGGGTTGGGAAGATCCCTTGGAGAAGGGAACGCTACCCATTACAATATTCTGGCCTGGAAAATTCCATGGGCTCTCTAGTCCATGGGGTCGCAGAGTTGGGCATGACTGAGCAGCTTTCACTTCACTATGAACCATGTGTAATAGACCACCCTGTGTAGAGAGACGGGTCCAGAGACTGCCGTCACACAGCTTAAGTGCTGAGATGTGTCTTCCCCTCTGAGGATGACTCTGTTNGGATGACAGAGGTTGAGATGGCTGGATGGCATTACCGACTTGATGGACGTGAGTTTGAGTGAACTCCGGGAATGGTGATGGACAGGGAGGCCTGGTGTGCTGTGATTCATGGGGTCGCAAAGAGTCGGACATGACTGAGCTACTGAACTGAACTGAACCCACTCCAGTGTTCTGGCCTAGAGAATTCCATGGACTGTATAGTCCATGGTGTTGCAAAGAGTTGGACACGACTGAAGGGAAAATTTTAGAGCAGTTGTTTTCAAGCTATGTACCATGGTATCCCAGGGATTCCCAGAGATGCTTTGGAGAGGTAGGCCAAGCAGGCAGGTACACTTCAATTAGAGCAGCTTGGCATTTGTGTTTTATGTGTCAGCGTCCTGAATAACACTTCTTATGGAAGTGTTCATGGAAGTCCATAACATTTCTTATGGAAAAGACAATTTGTTGCTTAAAAAAATTTTTGAATAACCACTAATTTAGAGGAATTTTGTGCTTTAGAAAAGCAGAGGAGGGGAGAAGATTAGTGGAGATGAAGAATAATGACATAAAAAGGCCACCTTTGGTGTTTAGAGGGATAAATTTCTGAAATATGTAAAAATTCTTATGTATGGATTATTTTATGATCTTAGAAGAAGCTTTAGCAGTTTTATCTAAATTTATAAAGTCTCCTAATAAAGTTTTTTAAATGGGGAAATATAATACATTTTTGTAGTTTTGAAGAAAAAAAATTTAATTTGTTAAATGTTGCTACAATATGACTTTTTTGACCCCTTGAGATAAGTCTGTTTTTTTTTTGTTTTGTTTTGTTTCAAAGTAGTTTATTTAGGGTTTNACAGTGTTTATCTGAAGTCATTAGAAGGTTAAGGGGTATTTTCTTCAGGAAACATTGTTACAAGTAGTTTCTTTTGCTAAAAGTTGCTTTTTAAATATCTATCCACCACTAATTTAAGACAACTATGCTAGATTAAGTTGTTTCAAAGTAGTTTATTTAGGGGTTCCATTTTCACTCCTCAATAGATTTTATGTATTTCTCATATGCTTCTTCACTCATTAGTTCATCTAGTTCTGAAGGGTTACTGAATGTCATCTTGATCAGCCAACCATCTTCATAACAAGACTTGTTGACAAGTCCTGGATTTTCTGCTAGAGCTTTATTAATTTCAGTTACTTCTCCTGATAGAGGAGAATAGAGTTCACTAGCAGCTTTCACACTTTCCAAAGCACCAAACTCCTCTTGTTTGTTCAGCTTTGTCCCAACTTCAGGCAGACTACAGTAAACAACATCTCCCAAAGCTTCCTGTGCAAAATTGCTGATTCCCACTGTTCCAACACCATTTTCTGTTGTTACCCATTCGTGTTTTTCTGTGAATTTCCGCACCGACAGCAAAGCAGGGCCGGTGCGCAGCGCCCGAACGGCACCCACTCTCAGTCCCCAGGGCCGCGGCGAGCAGGGCACGCTGGGTGCCGAGAAGGCGCGCAGGCTAGCGACCGCGGCCCGCACGCTCCGCACCGCGCGCAGCGCCATGTTCGCACCGATAAGTCTGTTTTTGATTGGACATACTTAAGTATGATAATTTGAGCATCAACCAAGTGTCTGTGTTTCTCTAGAAACACTGATATGTGGCTATAAAAATATGTAGGTAGGAATAAATGTGTAGCAGCAAAACCTGAACTCCAAAGCTCTTCCTAAGAATTATCCTTTCCTTTGCCCTACTCCTTTGACTCAGCCACACTCTGTCTAAGCTCCTTACTCCTCCCTTAATTCCATTATTGGCTATGTCTTCAGAAACCCTTAGGCTGCAAAGTTTATTCTCCTTCCTTCTTCCTGGTTTGCAGTTTTCCAGTCTTTGGTTATATCCTCATTCTTCCATCTTCCAAAGCCCTGATTAGATAACCATTTCATCCATGCAGACTTGGCCTGATACAAGCTTCTCCAGCCTAAAGTCATTTTCTCACCTTGAAATTCTCACAGGATATTACCTGTCGCTCTCAATCGTGAAATATGGATTTTAGATTGTAAACTCTCTGAGGGGAGCATCATGTCTTAACCATCTTCAAAGCTCAGTGATGCCACTCACAGTATCTTGCATGTTTTAGGTGTTCACTTAATGTTTGGTTGGATGGATACATGGTCAAATATTAGATTTTTAAAATTCAGTTTCTGTTTCTTTGAGGTATTTGATCTATATGCCCTAAAAAAATTCTAAAAAAGAAACTGTAGATTATAGTAAGACAACAGGAGCAAGGACTGAATATTTTTCCTGATAATGCCTCCTTAGCTAGTCAGTTATTTTTTGCCAGATGTAATTTTTCCTTTTCCTTCTTCAGTTTGTTAAGTCTGTGTACTTAACCCCTCAAGACTGTGAGGGAAAAGACCACTGAATGTATGCCCTGGACTACAGCGTTTCTTATAATTTTGCTTATCTGTTTTCTAAGGGACCAAGAGCCTGGTTGGTGCAGACCTGAGCCAGGTGTTTGTTGAGGGGCTTAGGGCGCTCACGTACAAAAGAGGGGTGCAGTCATCCAGGTAAGCCCCACATACCTGTCTCCTGCTGTGACTACTACTTTTAACATTTTTTTGCTTTTCTTTTTTTTTCAGCTCTTACAAGCTTGAAGAAAGGATACCTGTTCATGTATAATCTAGTGCAGTTCTTGGGATTCTCCTGGATATTTGTCAACATGACTGTGAGATTCTTTATCTTGGGAAAAGGCAAGTACACAGTTTCAAAGCCTGCTTTCTTTTTTGAGTAGTTTGGCCCACTCTTCACCAGAAGTAACACTTTGTGCCTTTCAGCCTGCCACACCAACCCCTTCTACCCCCACCATATTTATGTAGCACTTCAGACCTTTCATTGTATGTTCACATCTCTCACTTCCCATGACCTTGTGAAACAGGCTGCCTCGATATTCTGTTCATTTAATAGTTGAAAAAACAGATTTGGAGATGGTCAAAGAAATGGTCCACATCGACCCAGCTAGCCAGGGGTACATCTTGGACTAACATCCCTTTCTTATTCACTGCTTGATAATTTGTTTATAACTTACTAAATTGATGAGATACTTCTAGTGTCAAAGTTACACAGTCCTAAAGGGATCTCACTCCTTTGGAGCCTAAATAGACTAAATGGACTATTGTGAAAATGAATGAAAAGACTACCATAAAGGTATTGCTGCTGCTGCTGCTGCTAAGTCACTTCAGTCGTGTCCGACTCTGCCTGACCCCATAGACGGCAGCCCACCAGGCTCCCCCGTCCCTGGGATTCTCCAGGCAAGAACACTGGAGTGGGTTACCATTTCCTTCTCCAGTGCATGAAAGTGAAAAGTGAGAGTGAATTCGCTCAGTCGTGTCCGACTCTTAGCGACCCCATGGACTGCATAAAGGTATTAGTTCTTACTAAGTTAATTTATATGTTTAGCAGAATTCTGGCCAAGGTCAATGACAATAGAACATTTTTGAGAATGTGATCTAAAGTATTCTGAAATTTTATTGTGAACCATAAATAGTAAAATTTGAGGGAAGAAACAGTAATGGGAGAGGATTTTCTCTATCTGCTATGAAAAAATATTATTAAAATAGTATAAGTATTAGTATAAGGATAGACTAATTAGTAGAACAGATTAAGTAGCTCAAAAATAGCTCTTATATATTATTATTATTATAGTATTACATTATGTAATATATAATATATATCCAGATTATGTATATGATAAAAAGGAATTTTGAATCAATGGAAAGGAAAATATTATCCAGTCATTTTTTTCTATTAGATGGGAAATCTATCTAATAATGTTCCCAAGGAAAATTGGCTTGATTTGCGAGGCATATAATCTGTTTAACTCTTCTCATACTGTATATAAAGAAAAAAAAAAATCCCCCCAAAAGACTTAGGAGTCATATATCAAAAAGTTAAGTCATAATAGAAGATATAAATAAACGTTTATGAAAATCACATGTGGAGGGTTAAGATTTTCTATCTATAAAAATAATAGAAGAAATCATAAAGAAAAAGGTCAATGTATTTGATCACTAAAATGCCTAAACTTCTATATATCTAAAAATATCCATCCAAAAAATTAAAGATTAAAAGCATATTGAGTTGAGCAAAATGGGGAGGGAGGGTTGGTAAAAAATTGTAACAAATATTGGCAACTTTTTTTTTTACATATAAACAACTTGTAAAATTGATTTTAAAATGTGAAAACTCTACCTAATAGATAAAGATCATGTACAGGCAGTTCATAAGAGGAAATAAAACTAATTTAACATACAACAAAATGTTTAATCAGTAATGGTGAAGGAAATGTATTTTTTATGTATCAGTTTTGCAAAGTTCTAAAAGAGGCCTAATTGAAAACAACATGTGCTAAAATAAACACAACAGTGGCTACTGGGGAGGGTGCATAAGTACAGCTCTTTGGGAAAATCATTTTGCAAGGTACTCAAGAACCTCAGTGACCCAGATAAATAACCATGATGGTGTGATCACTCGTCTAGATCCAGACATCCTGGAGTGCACAGTCAAATGGGCCTTAGGAAGCATCACTACAAACAAAGCTAGTGGAGGTGATGTGATGGAATTCCAGCTGAGCTATTTCAAATCCATAAACGATGATACTGTTAAAATGCTGCACTTAATATGCCACCAAATTTGGAAAACTCAACAGTGGTCATAGGACTGGAAAAGGTCAGTGTTTCATTCTAATCCCATAAAAAGGCAATGCCAAAGAATGCTCAAACTACCTCACAATTGCACTCATCTCACACGTTAGCAAAGTAATGCTCAAAATTCTCCAAGCTAGGCTTCAACATAAACCTAGAACTTCCAGATGTTCGAGCTGGATTTAGAAAAGCAGAGGAACCAGAGATCAAATTGCCAACATCTGTCGGCTCATAGAAAAAGCAAGAGAGTTCTGGAAAAGCATCTACTTCTGTTTCATTGACTTTTCCAAAACCTTTGACTGTGTGGATCACAACACAGTGTAGAAAATTCTTCAAGAGATGGGAATACCGGGCCACCTTACCTGCTTCCTGAGAAATCTGTGTGCAGGTCAAGAAACAAGAGTTAGAACCAGACATGGAACAACAGACTGGTTTCAGATTGGGAAAGGAGTACGTCAAGGCTGTATATTGTCACCCTGCTTGTTCAACTTATATGCAGAGTACATCAAGTGAAATGCTGAGCTGGATGAAGCACAAGCTGAAATAGAGGTTACTGGGAGAAATATCAATAACCTCAGATACACAGATGACACCACCCTTATGGCAGAAAACAAAGAGGAACTAAGAGCCTGTAAAACTCAGCATCCAAAAAATTAGGATCATGCATCCAGTCCCATCACTTTCTGTCTAATAGATGGGGAAACAACGGAAACGTGACAGACTTTGCTTTCTTGGGCTCCGAAATCACTGCAGGTGGTGACTGCAGCCATGAAATTTAAAGACGCTTGCTCCTTGGAAGAAAAGCTATGACCAACACAGACAGCATATTAAAAAGCAGAGACATTACTTTGCTGGCGCAGGTCCGTATAATCAAAGCTATGGTTTTTCCAGTGTGAGAATTGGACCATAAAGAAGTCTGAGGACCAAAGAATTGATGCTTTTGAACTGTGGTGTTGGAGAGGACTCTGGAGAGTCCCTTGGACTGCAAGGAGATCAAATCAGTCAGTCCTAAGGAAATCAATCCTGACTATTCATTGGAACGACTGATGCTGAAGCTGACACTCTAATACTTTGGCCACCTGATGGGAAGAGCTGACTTAATAGAAAAGACCCTGATACTGGGAAAGATTAAAGGCAGGAGGGGAAGGGGATGACAGAGGATGAGATGATTGGATGGCATCACCAACTCAATGGACATGAGTTTGAGCAAGCTCTGGGAGACGGTGAAGGTCAGGGAAGCCTGGTGTGCTGTATAGTACATGCGGTCAGAAGGAGTCGGACATGACTGAACGACTGGATAGCAACAACGATAGCAGCATCAAGAACCTTAACTATTCATATCCAAAAAGAAGAAGTGACTTAGCAGCAAAAAGTAATTATAAAAAATAAACATTATGGCTTTATTTATATTAGTGATAAATTAGACACTATGTAAATGTCCATGAATGAAGGATTGCTTTAGATTGTTCACTCAGTGGAATGTTGTGGAGCAAATGTAAAGTATTTAAAGAGGTTGTAAAATATGGAAAAATACTTATGATAGACTAAAAAAGTAACAAACTTGTTCTTCCAGTTTGTTCACACCAATATAAAAAGGATAAAGAAAACACCACCAATAAATGTGGAATGATTGGAAGAAAAGGCACCATTTTCAAATGGCTTGAATGGATCATTTAAAATTTTTCTTTANAAAAAAAAAAATCCCCCCAAAAGACTTAGGAGTCATATATCAAAAAGTTAAGTCATAATAGAAGATATAAATAAACGTTTATGAAAATCACATGTGGAGGGTTAAGATTTTCTATCTATAAAAATAATAGAAGAAATCATAAAGAAAAAGGTCAATGTATTTGATCACTAAAATGCCTAAACTTCTATATATCTAAAAATATCCATCCAAAAAATTAAAGATTAAAAGCATATTGAGTTGAGCAAAATGGGGAGGGAGGGTTGGTAAAAAATTGTAACAAATATTGGCAACTTTTTTTTTTACATATAAACAACTTGTAAAATTGATTTTAAAATGTGAAAACTCTACCTAATAGATAAAGATCATGTACAGGCAGTTCATAAGAGGAAATAAAACTAATTTAACATACAACAAAATGTTTAATCAGTAATGGTGAAGGAAATGTATTTTTTATGTATCAGTTTTGCAAAGTTCTAAAAGAGGCCTAATTGAAAACAACATGTGCTAAAATAAACACAACAGTGGCTACTGGGGAGGGTGCATAAGTACAGCTCTTTGGGAAAATCATTTTGCAAGGTACTCAAGAACCTCAGTGACCCAGATAAATAACCATGATGGTGTGATCACTCGTCTAGATCCAGACATCCTGGAGTGCACAGTCAAATGGGCCTTAGGAAGCATCACTACAAACAAAGCTAGTGGAGGTGATGTGATGGAATTCCAGCTGAGCTATTTCAAATCCATAAACGATGATACTGTTAAAATGCTGCACTTAATATGCCACCAAATTTGGAAAACTCAACAGTGGTCATAGGACTGGAAAAGGTCAGTGTTTCATTCTAATCCCATAAAAAGGCAATGCCAAAGAATGCTCAAACTACCTCACAATTGCACTCATCTCACACGTTAGCAAAGTAATGCTCAAAATTCTCCAAGCTAGGCTTCAACATAAACCTAGAACTTCCAGATGTTCGAGCTGGATTTAGAAAAGCAGAGGAACCAGAGATCAAATTGCCAACATCTGTCGGCTCATAGAAAAAGCAAGAGAGTTCTGGAAAAGCATCTACTTCTGTTTCATTGACTTTTCCAAAACCTTTGACTGTGTGGATCACAACACAGTGTAGAAAATTCTTCAAGAGATGGGAATACCGGGCCACCTTACCTGCTTCCTGAGAAATCTGTGTGCAGGTCAAGAAACAAGAGTTAGAACCAGACATGGAACAACAGACTGGTTTCAGATTGGGAAAGGAGTACGTCAAGGCTGTATATTGTCACCCTGCTTGTTCAACTTATATGCAGAGTACATCAAGTGAAATGCTGAGCTGGATGAAGCACAAGCTGAAATAGAGGTTACTGGGAGAAATATCAATAACCTCAGATACACAGATGACACCACCCTTATGGCAGAAAACAAAGAGGAACTAAGAGCCTGTAAAACTCAGCATCCAAAAAATTAGGATCATGCATCCAGTCCCATCACTTTCTGTCTAATAGATGGGGAAACAACGGAAACGTGACAGACTTTGCTTTCTTGGGCTCCGAAATCACTGCAGGTGGTGACTGCAGCCATGAAATTTAAAGACGCTTGCTCCTTGGAAGAAAAGCTATGACCAACACAGACAGCATATTAAAAAGCAGAGACATTACTTTGCTGGCGCAGGTCCGTATAATCAAAGCTATGGTTTTTCCAGTGTGAGAATTGGACCATAAAGAAGTCTGAGGACCAAAGAATTGATGCTTTTGAACTGTGGTGTTGGAGAGGACTCTGGAGAGTCCCTTGGACTGCAAGGAGATCAAATCAGTCAGTCCTAAGGAAATCAATCCTGACTATTCATTGGAACGACTGATGCTGAAGCTGACACTCCAATACTTTGGCCACCTGATGGGAAGAGCTGACTTAATAGAAAAGACCCTGATACTGGGAAAGATTAAAGGCAGGAGGGGAAGGGGATGACAGAGGATGAGATGATTGGATGGCATCACCAACTCAATGGACATGAGTTTGAGCAAGCTCTGGGAGACGGTGAAGGTCAGGGAAGCCTGGTGTGCTGTATAGTACATGCGGTCAGAAGGAGTCGGACATGACTGAACGACTGGATAGCAACAACGATAGCAGCATCAAGAACCTTAACTATTCATATCCAAAAAGAAGAAGTGACTTAGCAGCAAAAAGTAATTATAAAAAATAAACATTATGGCTTTATTTATATTAGTGATAAATTAGACACTATGTAAATGTCCATGAATGAAGGATTGCTTTAGATTGTTCACTCAGTGGAATGTTGTGGAGCAAATGTAAAGTATTTAAAGAGGTTGTAAAATATGGAAAAATACTTATGATAGACTAAAAAAGTAACAAACTTGTTCTTCCAGTTTGTTCACACCAATATAAAAAGGATAAAGAAAACACCACCAATAAATGTGGAATGATTGGAAGAAAAGGCACCATTTTCAAATGGCTTGAATGGATCATTTAAAATTTTTCTTTGTTTTGTAAAGTAAATATGAGGAAAAATATGAGCATGATGGAAAATAAGAAACTGTTTAAAAAGAGAAAAAGTCCTGTAGACTATTTTATTCTTCAGTCCTAAATTTTCCCCTCTGAGGTTTGTAAAGATGAATTGTAGTTAGCTCCAGAATCTTTAGAATGAAGTGCACGTTGTTTTTCCAGTCTTTCCTTGGATTTCTGCAAAGCACAGTAGTAGGCTAGTGAAAAACTTTCCAATGCCTAGCATCTTATAGTCATGTGTAACTAGAAGTCCACCGATGGTTATTTAAAGAAGCAAAGGAAGTCTCGGACAGTTGTTCTCAGATCTGTAAGTCTTACTGGTATGGATTTAACACAAGTTTCATAGAATGAGTAGGGACTTTCCGATTCATAAATAATTCATTTAACCTATCATAGTTGTATTGGTTCTGAATGTTCCTGTGCGAGCCTGCTAGCTATTAGGTGACCGCTCCAAAGCTGTTAAATTATCTGGGTTATGTGTTTAAAGTTAGCTGCCTGGATCTGTACTTCCTGTTTTGGCTCTGAGCCCCTTCCTAACCACCTATTGGAATGGAGCTGCTGTTGTAATTCTTCCCTCATCAGTCCTCAGAAGTATAGTAAGGAGCTGGGCCTGGTACCAGGGGTCATAGTTTGTCCTTTGTAGTTATCTCTTTTTGAATAAAAGGTGTTGGTGAATGGCAAATTCTACACATGTACTTGTTTTATTTACATAAACATGTATAAGCTGAACTCATGTTAAGGAAATAGCAAACTTGTAGAAACTCATGTCTGTCTCTCTATGAATACTTTTTTTTAATTAAATAAGGCTTTTTTCTAATTATAAAAATGTGTTAATTACTTATTTAAATTCTGCCGTAATTCCGTCTATCAGAATGATGGATTCTTGGCACTTTGTTGGATATCTTTCTAATAAACCCATGTACCTTTCTTAGGAAAAGTTCTTGAAGAAGAATTATGAGACTAAAGGGTAGATTGTTTTTAAGGATTCTGCTATATACTGCCCAGAAAGAGTGTACTGTTTTATACTACCACTATTTAAATCCTTGTCCATTAACGTGAGTACCTTGTTCAGTTCAGTTCAGTCTCTCAGTCTTGTCCGACTCTTTGCAACCCCATGAATCGCAGCACACCAGGCCTCCCTGTTCATCACCATCCCCCGGAGTTCACTCAGACTCACGTCCATCGAGTCGGTGATGCCATCCAGCCATCTCATCCTCGGTCGTCCCCTTCTCCTCCTGCCTCCAATCCCTCCCAGCATCAGAGTCTTTTCCAATGAGTCAACTCTTCTCATGAGGTGGCCAAAGTACTGGAGTTTCAGCTTTAGCATCATTCCTTGCAAAGAACACCCAGGGCTGATCTTTACAATGGACTCGTTGGATCTCCTTGCAGTCCAAGGGACTCTCAAGAGTCTTCTCCAACACCACAGTTCAAAAGCATCAATTCTTTGGCGCTCAGCCTTCTTCACAGTCCAACTTTCACATCCATACATGACCACAGGAAAAACCATAGCCTTGACTAGACGGACCTTAGTCGGCAAAGTAATGTCTCTGCTTTTGAATATACTATCTAGGTTGGTCATAACTTTTCTTCCAAGGAGGAAGCGTCTTTTAATTTCATGGCTGCAGTCATCATCTGCAGTGATTTTGGAGCCCCCCNACACCACAGTTCAAAAGCATCAATTCTTTGGCGCTCAGCCTTCTTCACAGTCCAACTTTCACATCCATACATGACCACAGGAAAAACCATAGCCTTGACTAGACGGACCTTAGTCGGCAAAGTAATGTCTCTGCTTTTGAATATACTATCTAGGTTGGTCATAACTTTTCTTCCAAGGAGGAAGCGTCTTTTAATTTCATGGCTGCAGTCATCATCTGCAGTGATTTTGGAGCCCCCCAAAAATAAAGTCTGACACTGTTTCCACTGTTTCCCCATCTATTTCCCATGAAGTGATGGGACCGGGTGCCATGATCTTGGTTTTCTGAATGTTGAGCTTTAAGCCAACTTTTTCGCTCTCCTCTTTCACTTTCATCAAGGGGCTCTTTAGTTCCTCTGCCATAGGGTGGTGTCATCTGCATATCTGAGGTTATTGATATTTCTCCTGGCAATCTTGATTCCAGCTTGTGCTTCCAGCCCAGCATTTCTCATGATGTGCTCTGCATATAAGTTAAATAAGCGGGGTGACAATATACAGCCTTGACGTACTCCTTTTCCTATTTGGAACCAGTCTGTTGCTCCATGTCCAGTTCTAACTGTTGCTTCCTGACCTGCATACAGATTTCTCAAGAGGCAGGTCAGGTGGTCTGGTATTCCCATCTCTTTCAGAATTTTCCACAGTTTACTGTGATCCACGCAGTCAAAGGCTTTGGCATAGTCAATAAAGCCACTATTTAAATCCTTGTCCATTAACATGAGTACCTTGTTAGTACTTTCAAAAAATTTTTTTCAGATCATAAAAGTAAATGGGCTGGAGCTTCCCTGGTGGTCCAGTGGTTAAGAATCTGCCTGCTAATGCAGGGGTCATGGGTTCAGTCCCTCGTCTGGGGAGATCCCACATGCCACAGGGCAACTAAGCCCATGCGCCACAGCTACCGAACCTGCGCACCTAGAACCCATGCTCCTGAACAGGAGAAGCCACTGCAAGGAGAAGCCTGCGCACGGCCAGGAGAGTAGCCCCACTCACTGCAGCTAGAGAAAGCTCATGGGCAGCAGTGAAGACCCAGCACGACCATAAATAAATAAAAATTTAAAAAAAGTAAATGGAGCAATTTAATAAAGTTTGGAAAATGGGAGAAAACTGGGGAGGAGGTGTGGGGGGCCTGGAAGGGGAGGTGAATAAGCCATTGTTCATCACTTTTAATATTTCCATACATTTCCTTTTAGGCTTTATTTTTTCTCCTGCAGTTAAAAATTATTATGCTGTGTATACAGTTTTGCATCTTGTTTTTAAAACAGTATTATAAGCATGCTAGTGTTATTAATATTCTTTATAACAGTCATTTTAGAAATCAGATTTTTATTCCTGAATTGAAACAAGGATGAATTTCCCATAAAATCAGATACAGAGCAACAAGATCTACTTTTATTTACCATATTCCAAATCTTAAGTCACAATTTTCTAGTTCAAAATAATGGAGAACCTCATTTGTCAAAGATAATTTGTCCAAAAAATTAAGAAGTGAATCTCTTGAAGAAAGATACCATAATTTCAGTGTAAATGGTGAAAAAAAATTGTGATTTTTGTCTTCACAAGGGACATTTAAAATTATGAATAAATTTTTTATAGCAAAATTTAAATTGTAGTTTTGCATTACTTCTTCAAAGAAAATAACTAATCAAATTTTGAACTTATTCATTTTGTGGATTCACTTGACTTTGTAGCAAGATTGTATAGTGGATCATTTTTGCGATTAGAGAGTGTTTTCAGTCTTGCCTGTTTTATTCATTTGATATTTAAACTGTATTCTTTTTGAGGAGCCTGCACTGTCATCTTTACTGGTAACTTGCCTAACTCTGCCATTTCTTAGAAACTCTAATAGGCAGGGAGACAGGAATCCTAAGCCTTTACAATATACAGGACTAAGAACTGTCTTGCTCAGAATGTCAGTGGGGCTCTGCTCGAGAAGCACTGCAAAGAGGAATGTAAGAGTTCAGGCTGTCAAGTGAGGATCAGCATGAAAAGTGAAGGTTATTAAATTATGGACCACTCCAAATTGAGAGCACAATGGTTGACCTCAAATAAGCAACAACTCATTTTAATTTGTTATATAAGATTCCATGAAATAGATATACTGTAGTTTTCTCAAACTTTCCATATTTGTAGGTTTAGATCATTTGTTTTAGTGCACTTAGAAATATGTAATATTTCAGAGAACAATCTCCTTGCTGAAGCTTTTATTTTTTTTCATTTTAGATTTTTTTAGTTAGGATATATTCTCAGAATGAGAATTAATAGGATTAAATATATAAATTAAGGTTTTTGAAAGTTAATTTTATTCAGTACTTTTGTACCTCTGCATGTATTTATGGTATAGTTTTGATATTTTAAAAAGCTAGATTTCATTCAATATGTGTAATACAGTTTTAGCTTTAAATGAGATAATGGATCTGAAAAGAATTACCATTGTGCCTGATACATAGATTTTTCAGCATATAATGTGAGTGAAATCTAGGTATGCTTTTTTTCTTGCCTTTTAAAATTGAGAGAGGCATACAAGATTTATGTGTTAACTTACTGGTAACCAATAAAATTTATTAATTAGGCCCATGGAGGTCTGCTCCCCTCCAGCTTACTTGAGTAGTGAACTTGAATCTGACTGTGAAGGCTTATCTAGATTGCAAAATACTTCTGTGTTGGCATTTGCCAATTGATTTACCTTCAATATGTATTTGTCCCATAGAGTCCTTCTATGACACGTTCCACACTGTGGCTGACATGATGTATTTTTGCCAGATGCTGGCAGCCGTGGAATCTATCAATGCAGCAATTGGAGTCACTAAGACACCGGTGATACCTTCTCTTTTCCAGGTATTGAACAGTTGAGGTCTAGGGTGGGAATGCAGGGTTTTGATGTTTATTTAGTAGGTATCCACACTTTGCTGAGAAGTTTCAATGAGTAAAAATACCTGTTTGCAGAGAAATAGCATTGTTTTCTCTGAATACACACACACACACAAATCTGTCCAGAAATACTGGTACTGGCTTGGGTACTTTAACTTTTCTACCTGTTGCAGAGAAATAGCAGTGCTTTATCTGAACACACACACAATCTGTAATACTGGTACTGGCTTGGTACTTAGACTTTTTTACCCGTTGCAGAGCAATAGCAGTGTTTTATCTGAACACACACACACACACTCTGTAACACCGGTACTGGCTTGGGTACTTAGACTTGTTCTAAGTTGCTCTCAGTCTTTTTCCATTTACCTTGAATTTAATGGGTTATATTTCAGGTAACACATTTATGTGTTGTCTTTTAAGAATGTATTTGAAAGCTTTTTTTTTTCTTTTGGGTCTTTTTAATAGCTTCTTGGAAGAAACTTCATTTTGTTTATCATCTTTGGTACCATGGAAGAAATGCAAAGCAAAGCTGTGGTTTTCTTTGTGTTTTACATATGGAGCACAGTTGAAATTTTCAGGTGGGTACAAATGCCAGGATGGTGTTTGAGCGTGCCTTCTACTATGGATAAGACTGTCTTATCCAGAGTCTCATTTTATTTGAGATTAAAGGTTCATGTGTGGAGTTCTGCATCTATGTGCTCTGCAAAGTTGAGACAGTGTTTTTTTTAATTAAAACATTAAAGATACTTTTTTAATTAAAAATTTTATTTTTTAATTATTATAATTGGAGGATAATTACTTTACAATATTGTGATGGTTTTTGCCAATTCATTATGAATTGGCCACAGGTATACATGTATCCCCCTCATCCTGAGCCCTGCGCCTTCTTCCCTTCCTACCCTGTCCCTCTGGGTTGTCCCAGGACACTGACTTTGGATATCCTCCTTCATACATTGAACTTGCACTGGTCATCTATTTTACATATGGTAATATACATGTCTCAATGCTGTTCTCTCAAATCACCCCACCTTCACCTTCTCCCCTTGAGTCTAAAAGTCTGTTCTTTACATCTGTGTGTCCTTTGCTACCCTGCATGTAGGATCGTCAGTACTGTCTTTCTAAATTCCTTATATATACGTTAATATACAATATTTGTTTTTCTCTTTCTGACTTACTTCACTCTGAATAATAGGCTCCAGGTTTATCCACCTCATTAGAACTGACTCAAATGTGTTCCTTTTTTATAGCTGAGTAATAGTCCATTGTGCATATGCACCACAACTTCCTTATCCATTCATCTGCCGATGGACATCGAGGCTGCTTCCATAAAAGACTAGTCAAGTGCAGTAGTGAGAGGGAAAGAGTAGGATGAGGAGTTAGATCTGTAACTGTGAATAATCAGTTGCGATAATGCACTACCTTCAGACAAGGCTATTTATTTTTAAAAAATTTTATGTTTTGGCCTTATGCCATGTGGGATCTTAGTTCCCTGACCAGGGATCGGACCCATGTCCCCTGCAGTGGAAGCACGGAGTCGGACTGCCAGGAAGTCTGAGGCAGTTTTTTTTTTTAAAGCACTCAGTGGATCATAATACCAGCCTGGACACTGGGGAGCAGAGGGAGAGATCCAGAGAAACCAAAGGCCTATCTTACCCTTTAGGATCTTGCTGTCTTGTTGGAAAGAGAGGACTCATTCACATGGAAAAATTCTTGAAAGGGCTGAAGAAACGTGTGACTGAAGAAGCATCCCAGGCTGGATGAAGTACTGAAGACCAGCCTTCGAGAAGGGATGATAGAATAAATCTTTGGCTATAAGATTACTGACGTTTGAATTGACCTCTTATCTGATTCTTCTGTTTTTGATTGTCAGTAGAAGAAATTGTCTTTTAAAAAAATAATTTTGTTTTTGGCTGTGCTGGGTCTTCACTGTTGTGTGTGAGCTTTCTCTGTTTGTGGCGAGCGGGGGCTACTCTCTAAGTTGTGTGTTGCCTCTAAACCACAGGCTCAGTCAATGTGGCGCACAGGCTTTAGTTGCCCCGAGGCATGTAGACTCTGCCCAGACCAGGGATTGAACCCGTGTCCCCCGCGTTGACAAGTGAATTCTTTATCACTGGACCACCGGGGAAATCCAGAAATTATCCTTTTCTTAAAAAAAAAGATCTGATTTAAGTAGATGTGTTCTGTACCAGACCATACATATTCCATACTTCTTCCCTTTTCAGCCAAGTGGAGCATTGGTTTTGCAAACTGACTCCTCAGTTCTAGGTTTGGTGATATTTTGGTAAAGTTGACAGTTAAGAGGGAGAAAAGACATTAGCAGCCCCAGATTATGTCTTAGCTGTAGTCTGCATCCCATGGCATCCTCTATACCCTCTAGTCTACTTAACACAAAAGTGAAAGAGATTATAGGTCCGGGAGTTGGTGATGGACAGGGAGGCCTGGCATGCTGCAGTTCATGGGGTTGCAAAGAGTCAGACACGACTGAGCAGCTGAACTGAACTGAATAGTAACTTTTACTGACTGGGAGAAACAAATTTATGTTAGCTCTTTTTAAGTAGAGTATGCCTGATTATAGATTAGAGGTCTTTTTGTATACTTTAATTTTGGTAAATGTTCATTTAGGCAGAGATAAAGTGTCAAAGTATTTGTTCTTACCTACTTGGAACATAGATCAGGACCAGAAATAAAGCCAAAATGCTTCTGAGCATCTGTTCCATGTACGGAACTTTTTCATAGAGGGTTCCTTTGAGACCTAAACTTACTTTGCCATTATCGAGAATTCATATATTTCCTTTTGGAGAAGGAAATGGCAGCCCACTCCAGTATTCTTGCCTGGAAAATCCCATGGATGGTGGAGCCTGGTAGGCTACCATCCATGGGGTCGCAGAGTCGGACACGACTGAGCGACTTCACTTTCACTTTCACATCCTTTGAAGATTGGAGGAAGAGCACAATGGGAGTTCATTAGTTCTGCTAAAAAGAAGCCTTGTGTGACTGACTGAAATTACTCTTCTTGAATGATGTTCTAGGGTTGCATTCAGTGGTTTTTAACATGTGAATGCCTTAATTCCAATAGGTACCCCTTCTACATGCTCTCCTGCATTGACATGGATTGGAAGGTGCTCACATGGCTTCGTTACACTGTGTGGATTCCCTTGTATCCTATGGGATGTTTGGCAGAAGGTACTTTAAAGAACTCTAGGTGTTATATCTTACCTCCACTGAGTAGCCAGACCTCTCTTCCTCCCTCTGCCAGCTTTAGTCTGATACAGGGGTGCTGAACTTTTCAAGAATTTCTTTCTAGTGGTTTCCTTCCACAATACTGCTGTTGAGACTGTTCCAAGGAAGGAGTTCATTTTGTTAAGGTTTGGAAGCTGGGTGGTCATGCATTGCATGCTTCCTATTTATATGGTAGTTTTAATCTTCCAAAGCAAGTTCATATTGATGACTTCATTTTATTATGACAAACACCTAATGAGTGAGTCAGATAGGTACTTTTCTCTCCATTTTATAGAATAGGAAGCTCAGTGCTATCAAATGACTGTTCCTCATTTACCTTTGCTGTCAGCTTGAAGGCTTATTTCCTAGGAAAGCTAGTGGGGAAAAAAGAAGAGGCGTGAGCCTGTTGTACAAAGGGAGGAGGAAGCATTTTCAACAAACCTAGAACTGAAACTTTGAGGAGTTAGAAGGTTCTATCAGTAAATGTAATTGTATTTCATCTGCTTCTAAAAAGTTCTTGTTTCTGCTTTCAGCTGTCTCAGTGATTCAGTCCATTCCAATATTTAATGAAACAGGAAGATTCAGCTTCACATTGCCATATCCAATGAAAATCAAAGTTAGATTTTCCTTTTTTCTTCAGATTTACCTTATATTACTATTTTTAGGTAAGTATTGGCTCCGTAATAGACTCTATTTCTGTTGCTTCTTAGAAGGTAGTTGGATGATTCAAACTTTTAGAAATCCCTATTAGTATTCTTGCTTTCAAAAGAGTGGAAATAAGTTTAAGAATGAATTACATTGCAGAACAGACCCCCTGGAGAATATGCCATGTAGAAATATTTCTTCCCACATTTTGATTGGCTGAGTTCTTTTCTTGAAATGCTCTTGGTCATTCAGACTTTCCCATATTTAATGTTTAATGTAAGAAATGCTTTTAAAGCTGAATAAAAAGCTCATTTAACTTTTGCTGATTTCAGTAGCAGATTCCTTATCCAGAGGAATTGTTACAGAGGTGGTAACACAGCTGGCAGCAAGGAAGAAGGCAATAAAGGCCTCTCTTCAAGCAGCTGCAAGACATCAGAAAGCCTTCTACGTGATGATAGGAAAGCCCCCTATTCCTCTTGTAAAACCTTGCTTGCTTATCAACTTTTATATAAAATCATAAATTCTTAACTCATAAAAACTAGGGACCTCCTAAGAACTAAAAGAAGGGATAGAGGAGTAAACCTAAATTATTGCAAAGTTGAGAGATTTAAAAGCCTTCCTAACTAGGAGGACTGTTTACTTTGTATAACGTTCTGACACATTTTAATATAATTTATATATATTTCTCCTTGTTGTATTTCACGAAAGTCATGAGGTGGCCTTAGGTACGCTATTTGGTCTCCTGGCAACAGAAGGATGTGACACAGATAGTGTACTAGCTATCTTTTTTCTGTGTAACAAATTACCCCAAAATGTAGCAGCTTAAGACAACACACAATTATTATCTCGCATGTATTCCGGGTCAGGAAGCAGGCAAGCTGGGTGGGCCTGGCTCAGGGACCCTCATGAGGTTTCAGTCAAGCTCTCGGCTCAGTTGGGCTATAGTTTCTGCAGACTTGACTGGGGCTGGAGGATCTACTGCAAGCTCACTTGTGTAGCTGTGGGCCAGAAGGCTTCGGTGTCCTGCCATAGTACTTCCCCATGTGGATGCTCATAACATGGCTTTTCTCCAAAGCAAGTGATCTGGAAGAAAGCCAGAGTCAAACTCCCTTTTTTTTTCCTTAAAAATTTTATGTATTATTAAGTATATTTGACATAAAACATTGTGTAACTTTAAGGTATATCAGTTGTAATAAGATTGCCGTTGTATGATAATTAGCACTTCTATCATGTCCACCCTTTTTATAACCTAAACTCAGACTTACTGTTACTTTTGCTGTGTTCTCTTTGTTACACAGATCAACCTTGTACAGTGTGGGAGGGGAATACACAAGGGTATGGAATACCAGGAAGTAGGGATTATTGGGGACCAGCTTGGAGACTGGCTTCCCCAGACCGGGAGGGAGACCACAAAAAGTGAACCCAAGAAGTTGGAAAGCCCAGTGATCTTGGTTTCTTATTTATTTGGTTGTGCCATGCATTCTGTGGGATCTTAGTTCCCCAACCAGAGACTGAACCTGGGCCCTCGGCAACGAAAGCTGAGTCCTAACCACTGGACCACGAGGGGATTCCTGATCTTGGCCATTTAGAAATGGGGGAGAAGAGAACTACATCCTTTTGGAGCCCCTCAGGGAATCAGCGCATGGCAGAAGCGCAGTTAATGAGACACATTATGAGTACCCTCATAACAAAGGTTACCTTTTGTTCCATGTCTTCTTTTCCATTTCAGAAAGGTTTCAAACCAAAAATGTTACAGTCTTTGGTGCTTGAAGAGAGTGAGCATCAATTTGGAAAATGCCCTCATTAAAAGAGCTCTTTACTTCTATTCCTGCATAAGACTAGTACTGCTGTAATTAAGCTGCATGCAGTGGACCTACTGAGAGTAGGAATAAGTACTGGAAAGACCCTTAAAATATTTTACTAAAAAAGATGAATGTTAATGTTCACTAACCCTAGTGGCTTTTCCTTGTGTTGCATATTCTAACTTACAAGGTTCTATACTTGTATTTAGCTTGCCTACAGTGAGTGTGTAGTTGTTCTTATTCTTGAGAATGATACTCTAAATCTGCATAATTTAGGAGCAGTATAACAAGCAATTAGATTTGTGTATAGATCAAACATTCATTCTCTCACAGTAAGTCTATAAAATAAGTGTTTTTAACTCTATTGTACAATGAAAAAAATGGAGGTGAGGCTTCGCTACAGAACTCCTCAGTGATCACGTGGGATTGAAATTTTTTTCTGGCTCTGAAATCCTTTGTTTTCTAGTTCACTAAATTTGCTTCCTAGAAAAGTGTCTCATACCTTTTAGGCTGTTGCTTAATACATATTATTGCCTAGGCTTGAAATAAAAATTAGGTTCTCTTTCTGTTTCAGATTTGTATATTTCAGTTTATGTAAATCCTACCTTAAAAGAAAGGAAAAAAAAATATTGAATTCTAATTAATGAATTTTTTAGGGGTGAAGTGTACTGATGTCTTTGAAATACATAAGAAATGAGATGGGAATGGGTATGTGATTAAGTGAGTGTAATAAACAGTTAAAGTTTAAATTTAGGTGGTGTTCACTGTACAGTGATTTAATCTGTATATTTGAAATTTTTCATAGTAAAGCATGGGAGAAAATTACATTGTAAAACCCACTGGGGGAAAACTGAACTGTCTCTAGTGCGTTGCTAATATGTGTTCTAGGTTGTGCTTCTGGAGGAACTGCAGGAAGCACAGCGCTGTGGGATATGAAAAACAGACAGCTAGGGACTGTTCTACCCCAGGAACTTCTGCTTATAAACAGAGACAAAGATTCTAATTGGCCTCTTTTCTTTTCCAGGGTTATATGTAAATTTCCGTCATCTTTATAAACAGCGCAGGCGGCGCTTTGGACAAAAAAAGAAAAAGATCCACTAAACAGAAGAGATTTAGATGATTTCTTGCCAGTTTGAGCCTAATCTATAGTTCTTACAGTTTCACCTTCTTGTACTGATGTAAAAGTTTTTTTAAAGTTAAATGATTCATTTCTCAGTGGCGCTATCTTTTTTCCCCAGTAACATTCCTGATTACTGTATTACCTTAGTGTAGTCCTTGCATGACATGGATTCCTGACACCCGATGACAGGTTCATTCTTGCATATTCTGTTAGTGACAGCAAAATACTCAGCTATGCCCCCACCCACCCCATCTCCAGTCAGTCTGTTTCACAGGCCCCAGATACTTCTTCAGTGCCCCGAGGCTACCAGCTACTGGCCGTGTGTATAGCTGAGGTGTGTTCTTTGCAGCTATTGCTTGTGGGGGAAAAAAAAACCAAAAGACTATGTAGTTGTATAGGAGGCTCCAAAAGTGACTCAGAAAAAGACCTAATATATTCTGTACCCAAGAGGCTACTTGTTAAGTGGGTTGGCATTGATTTTTGGGGGGAAAATTAAGTTTGACTCAGTTACTGATAAAAAACATTTCCTAATCCAGGTAGGGCTGGAGGACACATATTACCTGTGAAACTTTTGGTCTCTCTAGCAACATCTTAACCTGCATGGGCACTGGAGAGCCACAGGGTGATTTGAGAGAAACCAGTCAGAACCTTGGAACACCATGATCACTTACTTCATTCATAGCTAAATTACAGCTGTTTTCAACATGAAAGAAAGACGAAAACCTTAGTTAGCAAACAGTGAGACTGTAAGAGTTCCAAACCCAGATGGCACTACAGGGATCAAAAACTTCCGAGTAGACCACACTAAAAGTGCCTAAGAACTGTCTTAGGCTGTGCACAAAGACACTCAGCCTTCCTTCCCCTGCACTGAGTTCATGTACTGTGTACCTGTCAGAGTCAGCTGGTGAGATGTCTGTTTTTGAACATGCCTCAAAAACGCCAGGTTTTTATTTTGCTGTTGTTTCACCTGTTTGCAGTAGGCCAGTGAAAACAGTGAGCACTCTGGCTGAAGAACCACCATCTGAGCCTTAATGAAGATTCCTTACAGGAAGTCCACCAAGAGAGGAGAAAAATCTTAAGATATGGCCATCATCAAAAACATTAGTTTTCCCTAGTACATTCCTCGGGGAAGGCAATGGCACCCCACCCCAGTACTCTTGCCTGGAAAATCCAATGGACGGAGTAGCCTGGTGGGCTGCAGTCCATGGGGTCGCTAACAGTCGGACAGACTGAGCAACTTCACTTTCACTTTTCTCTTTCATGCATTGGAGAAGGAAATGGCAACCAATCCAGTATTCTTGCCTGGAGAATCCCAGGGATGGGGGAGCCTGGTGGGCTGCCGTCTATGGGGTCACACAGAGTCGGACACGACTGAAGTGACTTAGCAGCAGCAGCAGCAGTACATTCCAAGTAAACCAAGTAAAATAAGTAATGTTTGTCTATAAGAATTTAAGGTATGAAAGCTCTTTCTGTTCTGCCATTCCCACTGTTCCTGGGGGAAGGGGGACTTGGATTATGCTGTTTCTCTGAGCCCAAGATGGAAACTTGGTTTGACCTTGGTTAGGCCTATACGAACCAGATGTCAGGTTCACTGCATTGAAGGATATTTTGCATGTCTGCAACTTCTGTCAACATTTGTTTGTATTAATTTCTGGTGTCTTCTCAACTGACTTTTGTAATTGGGCAGATCAGCTTTACAGTAGATTATGCTGTAAAGAATCTTGTATTCTTAGTGATTGTTACAAACCTTACTGCTGTCTGAAAAAGCTAAAGATTGTGTATTTCTATTAAAACATTTACAATCAAAATCCTAGTAACTTGTGTTTAAAGATCATTTAGTCTAATGGTTTCTAAATTATTAGTGATAAATTCTTTTGTTTAGACAAAATATTATATAGGCATACCTTCATTTATTACACTTCACAGATATTTGCATTTTTCAGAAATTGAAGATCCCTGTGTTGTCAGAGGATGGTTGGCTTTTCTTTTTTTAACCAATAAACTAGTTTTTACTCAAGGTGTGTACATTTTATCTTAGACATAATGCTATTGCACACTTAACAGACTATAGTATAAACTATAAAATTATTATATACTGGGAAACCAAGAAATTTGTATGATTCGCCTTATTACAATATCTGCTTTATTGTGGTGGCCTGGAGGTGAACCTCCGAAATCTCCGAGGTATGCCTCTATAGCAGTTCAGCATGTTATTAATAAATAAAACATGGTTGCTTGGCCTGGATGGCAGGGGAGCTTGGTAGAGAATGAATATATGAATATGTATGGCTGAGTCCTTGTGTTGTTCACCTAAGACTTATCACATTTTTAATTGGCTATACCTCAATACAAAATGAAAAGTTTTAAAACAACAAACAATAAGGTTGCCTGGGCTGAAGCCTATGGGAGTAATTCCTCAGGACGTTTACAGAGCAATCTGGAAAGCACTGATGTAAATAAGTCCCAGGGAAGTTGGATGACTTGCCCGAGGCCGTGAAACTAGCTGATGAACTACAACTATGACTGACTATGGTGACGTCAGAACCTGGCTTTAGGCAGTGAGGCCTAACCAGTGTCAGAAATAACGAAGTCAATATGGACCCCAAGGAACCTTCAAGAACCTGTGCCACTTAGGAAGCTGAAATTAGGTTATAGGAGAAACCCAAGGCAAAGACCTACTGGTTTCCCAGTGAAACCATTTTATAGAAAACCAAATATTTTATTTTCATTAAAAATTTTTGAATAAATGAGGATCGTACATTTATGGTTACTGTTTAAGTTTGTATCTCAAGATACACCAAAAGCACCCTAAGGGTTGCCACTGACTTTTTTGCCCAAGTTTTAAGGAACTTCTGAAACTTAGGAATGTTGGGTTTGTGTTTAGCAAGTCTCCTCTCCCAACCACAGGTACTTGAAAATGTCCCTATGGCTGGGAGAGGAAAGGAGTGGAGAGGTCTTTCAGGAACAGAACCCAAGCTGTTGGGTTTCCTGAGGATGGTGGAGAGGGCTCTACACTTGTCAGTCCTTCAAGCGTTTCAGGAGATGTTCCCATTGTGGGAGCAACAGCTGTCTTTGGGATTTAAAATACTCCGAGCTCCAGAAAGCAGCTGCCACGTGCAGAACATTCTTGGAGTGGCAGAGTCAAACCTGTGAGGGGTGCATCTCAGGCAGTCTCGGGAAGGTCTTCGGGTAGCCACTGCAGAGGTGAACAGACTGAAGAAGTTTTTACCCGAAATCATTCTCACTTGAAAAAAAGAAGGAAGGCTTCCAAAGTCGGCGTCATATTCTCTCTGCGCTGCTCCCAGAGAAGTCTGTCTGCAGAGGTGTGATGTTGTGGTCATACCCAGCGTACTCAGAGGTGCCAGTACTGGCCAGCTTGAGCTGCTGGGCAGCGTGGGTCAGCTGGAACGCAGCGTCGGGGTGAGCCGTGTCGGGCAGCAGTGTGCACTCCCTTTCTAGCATGTCCGCCACCCCTTTGAGCAGGTCCAGGAAACCGAAGGCCAAGGCAGCCTTTCGTAAACGGTTCAGCTCCTGGAACAAACAAAACACCAATGTTCCTAAAATGCATTCTCCTTACCACATACTTTCTAAGTGCTCAGTGTGACATATATTCCCCTTGAACCCCAAACTTAAATGAGCGTTTTTATATCAGAACAAGTATTTGTACAGAGATGCCAATAATAAGAGGGTGTGATGACATGCCTGGGAAGTAGTTCCTCTACAGGTGGTCAGAAGGCAAAGGACGACAGGTTTCTGAAACTGAGGTTATCCTCACCACAGTTCATGACCACTTAGGCCAAACATGGTGAGGTGCTTTGCATACATCATTTCATGGACAGTACTCGTAACTCTGGGCTTCCCTGGTGGCACAGTGGTAAACCATCTGCCTACAAATGCAGGAGATGTGGGTTAGATCCCTGGGTCAGGAAGATCCCCTGGAGAAGGAAATGGCAACCTGCTCAGTGTTCTTGCCTGGAGAATAATCCCATGGACAGAGGAGCCTGTCGGGCTATGGTCCATGGGGTCACAAAGAGCTGGACACGACTTGGCGACTAAACAACAACTCATAACTCTGAGGATACTTCATCTCTGTTACTCAGGTATAGAAAAGGCTTGCCCAAACCTCAGAGGACTCTTAACCCTTTGGTGCCTCTCTGGCTGGAGCCTTAGACTGAATGACAATGAGTATGTCTGGAGGAGGTTCTGGAGGAGTCACGAAGTCAGATCCCAAAGACTGCCTCAAAAAGAGAAGTCACAGTGGATGGAGGCAGAGAAACATGAAATGCCCCATCTATCACTTAGCAGCGTGATCTGGGCAAGTTGTGGAGCCTCTCTGTGTGTCAGTGGCCTCATTTACAAAAGGAGGCTCACCTCTGCTGTGCCCACGGGAGGAGTCGACACAGTCATCTGGTAGAGGCCCTTTCCCGCGCTGTTATGTAGGTTATGTAAAACCAGAAGAAAGAAACAGACTTTCTGATCACCTTTCTACTATCATCTGTTTACAAATGAAAAGTTCAGAAGAAGGCCAAAGTATAGACCTTGAATAGACAGCTCTGCAGGCAGGCAGGGGCTGCAGCCACGGAGTGGTCATCTAGGGCCGATATGGATTAAGGGCTTTGGTTAGGGGGGAGGAACGGTGGGCTGAACCACTCTCTGGCTGAACTCTTGCCTGATTTCACCAGCTCGCTACATAATTAGGTTTGAAGACATAAAGGTGATGAGATAACACCCAAAGCACCTATGTTCTCTGGAAGAGATGCTAGCCTGGGGATGACTGTGGGTACGATATTTTAAGATTAGCAAGTTAGGACACAGTTGACAATACTGCATACCTCATACTGCCACTTAATTTAATTTCAGCCAAATATCAGAAGGACAGGAGAAGCACGAGTGAACTGAAATGCCTCCCCCCACCCCCCAACTCTGCCCCATCTCTTGTAGCTTGACTCCACCAATGGTTCTGCATTAGTGAGGTATGATCCTGGAGGGCCATTCTTTTGCAATTTATAAATGTATATATTTTTTAAAAGGCTCACTTTATCTTTTGGCTGCACTGCACAGCAGGTGAAATCCTCTTTCTCTGACCACAGATTGAGACTGTGCCCGTGGCATGGGAAGCAGGGAGTCTGAACCACTGGCCCGCCAGGGAAGTCTCCTAAGTGGGCCATTTTAGAAGTCATTACCAGAAGCAGCTCCTCTGGCAAAGTATGAATGTTCTGAGCAGACACCATCCCCGGAAAGCATGTCCACTGGTTGCCTGAAGTTAGACTGGATACCTGAGTGAACTGAAATGCCTCCCCCCACCCCCCAACTCCGCCCCATCTCTTGTAGCTTGACTCCACCAATGGTTCTGCATTAGTGAGGTATGATCCTGGAGGGCCATTCTTTTGCAATTTATAAATGTATATATTTTTTAAAAGGCTCACTTTATCTTTTGGCTGCACTGCACAGCAGGTGAAATCCTCTTTCTCTGACCACAGATTGAGACTGTGCCCGTGGCATGGGAAGCAGGGAGTCTGAACCACTGGCCCGCCAGGGAAGTCTCCTAAGTGGGCCATTTTAGAAGTCATTACCAGAAGCAGCTCCTCTGGCAAAGTATGAATGTTCTGAGCAGACACCATCCCCGGAAAGCATGTCCACTGGTTGCCTGAAGTTAGACTGGATACCTACCTGGGAACAGTGAGGAGCGTTAAGGGCTATGGCTCACAGGTCCTTTCAGTCCTTCCGTCAGCTGTGTACAGCAGCACCCGCACAGAGAGGACCTGCCAGAAGCCCAGCGCCCAGAGCCAGGCCACCGAGACACTCCTGATTCCTGGCTTTAGGGCAGGCACAGACCTATCGCTTCTACTGACTTTACTGAGGAAAAACTGGAGGCACAGACAAATATTTCTAATTCCTGTCCATGTTCAGTGTTCACACTACTGTGAAACAATTTATTTCTGGCAGGCAGCGCAGAGCCCGCCTTCAACTACTGTAATTCCGATAGCCTCACCTTATAGAATGTCTGTGTTTTTTCAGGTAGTTTCCTTGCATTTCTTAAAATCTTCTGTACATCTGTCTATAGAGGGTAAAAGGAATTCAGTGTTAGAATTCTGTGGTAAAAAGGGAAACAATACAAAAGGACACCTTTAAATGGAAAAAAAATGAAAATGAGAAGAGTTATAGTGTAAAGATGAGGCTCCCTTCTGAGTTAATGTTATTGTTCAGCATTAGTAAATCATCTCTCTCCTTCAAAAGGCTTGCCCATGGTGACAAAAATGAGCTTGTCTCACAAAAACACCCCTAGTAAACCCATACATCTATGGGCAGCTGCTTTTAGACAGGGATGCCAAGACCATTCAATGTAGGGAAGAAGTCTCTTTAGCAAATGGTGCCTGGATAACTGGATAGCCACCTGCAAAAGAATGAGGTTGGACCCTCACTTCATACCATACCCACAAAACTGACTCAAAATGGATCAGAGGCCTAAACGTTAAGAGCTAAAACTATAAAACTTAAAACAACACAGCAACAAAAGAAAAAAACTTGGCAAACGATCATAGCAGCATTATTCACAATAGCCAAAAGGCAGAAATGATCCAAAAGTTCATCAACTGAATGAATGAACAGACAAATATGGACTTTATACACGGGATCATTATTTACTCAATGGACTATTACTCAGCCATCAAAAGGAATGAAGGACTGATACATGCTACACCATGAATGACTGTCGAAAACATTACGCTAAGAGAAGTCAGACACGAAAAGGGACACATATGATGCAGTTTACATGAAATATCCAGAACAGACAAAGCCTTACAGACGAGAGAAAGCAGATAAGTGGCTGCCTAGAGCTGGGGCAAGAGTGACTTGTTTAGCGGGTAAAGGATTTCCTTTTGGGGTGATGAACATGTTTTTGAACTAGACAGTGGTGATGGTAATGTAACACTGTGATTATATTAATGTCACTGAATTGAATACTTTAAAATGTCTGAAATGCTAACTTTTGTTATATGCACCTCACCATAATAAAACAACACATCCAGACCAAAACAAAATTTAAAAAAATAGTTTTAGAAAAATTCAGCTCTCCTTCAGACAGGGGAGTGTTGGGGTCAGCGATGGCAAGAAAGAGGGAGAACTTTAATTTCCAACAAAGGGAAGAGGCCCCTTAGCCAGGGCAGGATGTGTCTGTCTAGTTTCCCTGAGAAGGGGGCTAGCAGAGACTATGCGTCGATAGAGGTTACTTCTGTGGTCAGGTGGCCTGATTGCCTCTTATTTGGCTTGGACTGGACTCATGGGAGGAACAAAGGAAAAAAGGAAAGGCACTCACATGAGAAAAAAAGTTCAAAAACTGATTTTTAAAAATAAGTATGAATGACTTTGCCAATGGGAGGAGAAAGTCACTGAGTCCCTTGCCTAAAGGCAGCACACCTTGATAACAGGATAATTTCATAGGAGCCTTCCATAAAGCGTTTCCGTGGTATTGCATGGTAATGCTTTGACTTACATTATGCCGATGGGAGAAGTAATCACATGAAGGTTTTTATGTCTTCCTCAAAACTGGTACTAAAGATAACACCTATAATATTATTCAATGACTCACCATGTCAAAACTTTCACATTAAAATTTAATGCTGGAAAAAAATGTGTCTCTCTAGAAGAACTGACATGCCTCCTTTTATCAGACAAGGAGAACCATATAACCAACATGTTTTTTTTTTCTACCTTGGTAGCAGGAAGATCAAGAGCCAAATTGCTCAAACACAATTATCATTCAGCCTTGGCTTCCTGGAACACCGTCTCTCTTCTTCCTCTAGGTTTTATACTGCTCCAAATTTGTAAAAAATGATTCTGCTACGTACGTGTTTTACTGTAGGCCACCTCAAATCCTTTTTGGAAATAATGACAAATGCTAGAAGTAAATGAATTACGAAGTATCAGAGGAAGAGAAAATCAAATCAAATGTCTGCCTGCCTGCAGGAATCCCTCCCCCTGTCCCCAGTGGGGAGCAATGTGGATGGTAATGTTACCTGCAGGCCACTGGGTTTGATCCACACCGTCACATTCTGGGCATAACTGCGCTTGTTTTTGGGCTGCAGGGGGAACGGGCTCTTATTATCATCCTCACCATAAGGGTTTTCCTTAGCATCTTAAAAGAAAAAAACAAGCTTGAAATGACATCTGGCAAAACACAATCAAGCACATTTCCAATTAGGTTAGAAGCTCTTTGAATCATTCGATCTCCTATATCCTATTACCTCCCTAATTAAGAAAATCCATTAACTTCCATCAGATTGGGGAACCTGTTCTCAGCACTAATGTTGGACACTGAACAATCAACTGAGGCCCAGGCAAGTGAAAAACAGCTTACTGTCTTTAAATATACAAGTTTTACCTATAAATTAAGGTCATAAGAGGATAAAAATACATAAAATAATACTAAAATGTATATAAAAATATATGTATACCTACATACTGCAATTCTACATAGTCTAGCCCAGCACTCTCCAACAGAACTCTCTGTGATAAGGAAAGGTAGCCACACCCCATGGGACCACTGAACCCTTGACACCTGGCTAGTGTAGCAGAGGAACTGGATTTTATTTAATTAAGTTTGAATAGCCTCCTGTGGTGAGTGGCTACTGGATCAGACAGCAAAGGCAGAGACATTGAGAAAATTTAAAAGTGAAATTACATATAGCCAATTTAAAAGGAAAAGAGCAAGGGAAGAAATACTTTTTTGGTGAAACATACCCCATCGTATGGCTTACTAGTTTACTGCTTCCAAGGACATAAAGCCATGTTGGGTTTATAGCCACGTGGATAAACAAAGATTTCTATTTTTCCACCTGCTTCCTGAGTCAATGATACTTTGTCACAAACTTACAAAGCATACTTATTACCTCTTGGCTCATTTTATCGGTATCATCTTTCAGGGTAGATAGAGCAGGAATCATTTCCCCAACAAGACTGGAGAGCTTAAATCCCTTGCCCACATGTTCTTGCTGAAAACTGGAATTAGCTTGGCTTCTCTGATCCAGAAGTGCCCTAACCCCAATCGGTCATTAATTTGGATGCCTTACACTGGCCCCATTCTACCTCTGTCACTGCCCTCTCCTCCTACCCCCTCCAAAAATTTATTTGATCAGCTTTTCCAGATGTTCCCATGAAGACCTGTCAATCCATAAGCCTTTCTAAGTCAGGCCAAGATCCCAACAATCGTTTCCCAGGCAACATGCTTGTTTCCGTTCTTCCCCTGTCTGCAATGCTCTCCTTTCCTCATTTATTTATTCCCTCCCTCATGTACTCATTCATCATCTATACTAAGGTCTCACTATGTAGGAAGCACCATGCTAAGGAAGTATGGCTAGAGAAGATTTTTTTTTCTGGCCTCAATGAAGAATATGAATATTTATGAAGGATATTTATTAAATTACAACTATGTGCAAAATACTTAACATATACAACTTATCTCCTTTTAGCAACTCAAGAGAGTAGATATTATTAGTCTCATTAAACACGAGGAAATTGAGGCTCAGTTTCACAGGGACAGCTGGGCCTGGTTTCAAAGGCAATACCTGTCCCCCCATTCAACACTGCCATTCCTCACCTACTCAAATGTACTTAAATTCCAGGTCCGGATCCTATCCTACCTTCTCCATGGAGTTGTCCCAGTTATTTCTGATAGAAGACGATTTTTCTAGTCCTGTTTATCCTACAGTACTCAGTGTCAGTACCAAACATTTCGGCATCTTATCACAGCCTAACTGTATTGTTTCTAATTGCTTGGAGCCTCTATGTGGAAACTGGCTTAGTAGACATTAATGAAAAAAGAACAGGAGATCTTACAAATAGTTAAGTATCATAATAGAAAATTTTTAAAAATATTGGTTGCAAGATAAGATTGAAGATATCTTACAGAAGGTAGAACAAAAAATTTCAAAAAATAGAAAATATGGGTAGGATAAGAAAATTACACACATGCACACAAACACTATAAACACATCTAGGAAAGGAGAACAAAGACTGCATGGAAGAAATCAAAGACATATTCATGCTTCCAGGACTAGAATTGCGAGATGGAGGCACTGAGTCCAGCACAATGAATGAAGAGACCAAAACCGAGGTATGTGATTCTGAACATCTAGAACGCTAGGGACACTAGAATCGAGGTGCACAGAAGGAAGAGAGACCAGGGTCAAAGCTCGGACGGTCAGCACGGCATGAGGCTCTCAGGAGCAACCCTGGGAGCCAGAAGAGACGACAGAGCGAGCTTCAGTGCTCCAAGGGAAGACGATTCCCGACCTAGAGCTCAACATTCAGCCACACCATCAGCAGGGTATAAGGGAAGAAATACGGACATTTCCGTGTGTGCGAGATTTCAACTGTTTACTTCCCATGTGCCCTTTTCTCAGGAGGACTCATCAAACAGGAGAGTTGCGGGAGAGATGGGAAGGGAAGACTTGGGATGACAGCTATGCCACGGGCCTGGAGAGTAACCAGTCCACTCAGGAGACAAAAGGAAGAGGACTCTCAGGAAAAAAAGAAAGTGACAACAAAATGCACAAAGGATGTATTTCGCTTCGGCAGGAATTAGTGATAGGTATGTGGAAAAGCGCAAAGAAAAACAAGGGGACGAAAAAGGCAGAGGAAGGCCACAAGCGCGGCGGCTGCACCCGTCTGTAGCTGGCCTCCCCCAGCCTGGCTGCCAGGCTCCTTCCCGGCTTCTGCGAGGAACGCCGGTGTCTTCCCTATAGAGCTCTCCTGTTAATTACACTCAGTCAGAAGACATTCACCTTACCTGCTAGAAAAAAGAAACAGCTAATTAAAACAAATGGTAATATCTGGGGTAGGACACAGAGGGCTGCAAAACAAAGGAAATGTCACACTGTATAGCACGTGGCTAAGCAGCGACTAACATTGACAGCGAGGACAGAGAGCTGACTGAGCCACCGAGAGCGCTATGACCACACTGCAAGGAGCGAGCAAGGGGAAAGTGAACGCTATAACCACACTGCAAGGAGCGAGCAAGGGGAAAGTGAACGCTTTAACCACACTGCAAGGAGTGAGCAAGGCGAGAAATGAACACTATGACCACACTGCAAGGAGCGAGCAAGGGGAAAGTGAACGCTATGACCACACTGCAAGGAGCGAGCAAGGCGAGAAATGAACGCTATGACCACACTGCAAGGAGCGAGCAAGGCGAGAAATGAACGCTATGACCACACTGCAAGGAGCGAGCAAGGCGAGAAATGAACGCTATGACCACACTGCAAGGATGAGCAAAGGGAAAGTGTGCTTCTTGGGTGAACAGGCCGGCAGGGATGGTAGTAGTAAAAGAGCTAAGCAGTTTTCCTTGAAAAGTAAAAAAAAAATGGCATTAAAAATACAGTCAGAATAGCTATATACTTAAATTATTTAGAAATGTAAGTAAAATATCAGAAGAAAAAATTAAAATTTGAGAATGGTTATCTGTAAGAACAGAATTAGGAGAAGAAGAGGGTAGGTAAATAGTACTATTTTGCAAGCTTCCCTTTAATTAAAAAAACATAATTAAAACAGCAAGCCCTACCATTCAAATGTGCCAACTGTGTGTCAGGTACTCATTTCCTTAGAAACTTCTCTCACCAGCTAGCTAAGATAGGTTTTGTGTTACTTACTATTTGTTACCATAATGACAATCCCAATCTCCTAGGACTGTTGTGAGAATTAAATGAGATGACCCGTTTCATTTTGTCTAGCACAGTGCCTGACACAAAGTTAAATTCAACAGATGTTAGTTCTTACTACCCTCATTGAAAAGAACAGAGGGAGAGAAAAAAAAACAACAACCATGAATATAGGGCTGAGAAAAAAGCAGTCATCTGATTTAAGAATATGCACAACGAGCCAAGCATTGCTAGGTTGGCAGCCAGATGAGAAAGGAACGTGAATGCTACTACCTTAGATTATGGACAGGCAGCTGTGGTAAAAACTATCACAACAGTTTTAAGTATCAGATGTAAATATTTTAGGCTTTGTGGATTATATGGTCTCTGTTGTAACTGCTCAATTTTGCCACTGAAGCAGGAGAGCAGCCATAGATATGTAAACGAATGGGAGAGATTCTGTAATAAAACTTAACAATAAAACTATAATTACAGAACATGCAGTGGGTTAATTTGGCCTGCAGGCCATTGTTAGCTGACCTTTGATTTAAGTGACCTGCTTTCTGAGAAATCTGTATGCAGGTCAAGAAGCAACAGGTGGAACCAGATGTAGAACAACAAACTGGTTCCAAATTGGGGAAAGAGTGTGTCAAGGCTGTATGTCACCCTGCTTATTTAACTTCTATGCAGAGTACATCATGTGAAATGCCAGGCTGGATGAAGCATAAGCTGGAATCAAGATTACTGGGAGAAATATCAGTAACCTCAGATATGCAGATGATACCACCCTTATGCCAGAAAGCGGAGAGGAACTAAAGAAAGAGCCTCTTGATGAATGTGAAAGAGAAAAGTGAAAAAACTGGCTTAAAACTCAACATTCAAAAAACGAAGATCATGGCATTCAGTCCCATCACTTCATGGCAAACAGATGGGGAAACAATGGAAACAGTGACAGGCTTTATTTTCTTGGGCTCCAAAATCACAGCAGATGGTGGCTTGGCAGCCATGAAATTAAAAGACGCTTGCTCCTTGGAAGAAAAGCTATGACCAACATAAAGACAGCATATTAAAAAAGCAGAGACGTTACTTTGCCAACAAAAGTGCATCTAGTCAAAGCTATAGTTGTTCCAGTAGTCATGTACGGATGTGAGAGTTGGACTATAAAGAAAGCTGAGTGCAGAAGAATTGATGCTTTTGAACTGTGGTGTTGGAGAAGACTCTTGTGAGTCCCTTGGACTGCAAGGAGATCAAACTAGTCAATCCTAAAGGAAATCCGTCCTGAATATTCATTGGAAGGACTGATGCTGAAGCTAAAGCTCCAATATTTTGGCCACCTGATGCGAAGAACTGACTTATTGGAAAAGACCTTGATGCTGGGAAAGATTGTAGGCAGGAGGAGAAGGGGACGACAGAGGATGAGATGGTTGGATGGCATCATCGACTCAATGAACTCCAGGAGTTGGTGATGAGTTGGTGATGGACAGGGAGGCCTGGTGTGCTGCCAGGCTTGGGGTCGCAAAGAGTTGGAACACGACTGAGCAACTGAACTGAACTGAACTGAATTGATCTAAGTGAAAGGTAAAGAAACCCAGTACAAGGCAAGAGCCCTGAGAATCAAAGGTCAGAATGAATGTATGAATGCTGCAGAGTGAATAGATAAAGGGGGTGAGGAATCCCTTTTTACACACACACACACACACACACACACACACACACACCCAGGTTCTCTTCCAATTACTGTCCTATTTCTGTCCTCTTGTGGTCAAACTCGTCATTTTCATTTCCTCTTCTCTAATTCATTCCTCAGCCTGTCTCCTGGCTAATCATTTGCCAAAACTGATTCTTACAAAGCCATCAAGAATCTCTTACCTGTCAAGATCAAATGACTCTTGATTCATAGTGTCCTCTTCTTCTTGGTTTCTATGCTTCCCTAAAACTATTTAATCATTTAAAATACTCACTCTTTAATCATTTAAAATACTCATTCTACAGTCTCTTTCAGATTAAGTCCTCAAGGTGCTAATCCTCCTATTGCTCTTCCTTCCAATCAAAGACCTTCACATGATTTTACAACTTTTTTTTTTTCAAATCATAAACACATCTCCAGGGAGGACTGTTTTTTCTGCGGTAGGGCTTCCCTTGTGGCTCAGCTGGTAAAGAATCCGCCTGCAATGCAGACCTGGGTTCGATCCCTGGGGTGGGAAGATCCCCTGGAGAAGAGAAAGGCTACCCACTCCAGTATTCTGGCCTGGAGAATTCCATGGACTGTATGGTCCATGAGGTCGCCACGAGTTGGACTCAACTGAGCGACTTTCACTTTCACTTTCCCCCTGGGTTGCAGAGGAGTTTCTACAGAGCCACTGCATTAGCTTCTGCAGGATGCACCACAGGTTTCACTGTGTCAGCTCCAGTGTTTACACTGTTTGGTTAGGGAACGGGCAGGTTGAGCCACATGGTGCAGGCCTTGGGTTTCCACGGCTCACAGGAGACTTTTAGAGTTCTTTATATGTAAAAAGTAGGTAGAAACAATGAACAGAATTTTTTTTGTCATCCTCTCACTGAGAGGGTAGACCTTCCACATTTCCTGCTTTACTTAAGAGATTTCAGTTCAGTCTTGTCTCCTGTTCCTGTGTGACCTTTAAAATCCCAGCCCCTGGAATCTAGCTCAAGGGTTGGCAAACTATGGTTGGCTGTGTATTTCTGAGTTAAGAATGGTTTTTTGTATTTAAAATGGTTTATGTATTGTGCTATGATGCCAGAGTTTAGCAGTTATGACAAAAACCATAATTACCTATAAAATGTAAAATATTTATTATATATGGCCCTTTGCTGGAAAAGTTTGCTGACCCTTGGCCTAGCTTCTAGGGCCTATATTCCATCAAAATCTCTAGGCTTCGATGGCAAAAGGTATCCTTCAAATCTAAACTGACATGCATGCACATGTGTGTAAGACACTGTAGGCCATGACTTACATGTGCTCATGAGACACTGTACTTCCTTCTTGAATCTCTTTATTCTCTTGGCTTCTGTGACATCCTTTTTCTTGTACTTTTTCTCTTATCTGCTTCTTCCTTCTCATTTTTCTTTACTGGTGCCATTTCCACTGCCTCTAGTAGTTGGTCCTTTCTAGGGGTCTGGTCCTTTTCCCCTAAGGTATATACTTTCCTGAGGCTGCTGCTGCTGCTGCTAAGTCACTTCAGTTGTGTCTGACTCTGTGTGACCCCATAGACGGCAGCCCACCAGGCTCCCCTGTCCCTGGGATTCTCCAGGCAAGAACACTGGAGTGGGTTGCCATTTCCTTCTCTAATGCATGAAAGTGAAAAGTGAAAGCGAAGTCACTGAGTCGTGTCCAACTCTCAGCCACCCCATGGACTGCAGCCTACCAGGCTCCTCCGTCCGTGGGATTTTCCAGGCAAGAGTACTGGAGTGGGGTGCCATTGCCTTCTCCGTTTCCTGAGGCCAGGACTTCTTCAAGTGTGGTTATTGACCTAGATTGTAATCAATTTAGGTAATATTAAAACTGCAAGTTCTTGATCTTGAATCCAGACCTACTAAATCAGAAACTCTGTAAGTGGGGACCAGGAAACAGAATTTTAAAACAAGTTCTCCAGGTCTACTTTTGTATACCAAAACTCAAATTTGTAAACTATTGCCCTAGCAATCTCCCTCATTCTCAACATTTTAAAGATCACTGATATGTTTATAACTAAAAATTGTGTTTTCAACTCTGTCCTCTCTCCTGAACTCCAGATTCTTACAGGAATTGTCTGTAGGTAACTTCACCTAAATCTCACAGGCATAAACATGCACAAGGGAAGTTCTTTCAAATCTACTCTGTTTCAATTATTAGTACCACCTTTTACCCTGCAGCCCGTCAGAAACCTGGGATCATTCTCAACTCTTCTGTCTCCTTTATTCTTGTATCTAAATACTGTTGTTCCACCTTCAAAATATCTTTGCATGGATCACATCCTCTCTTTTCCCAGCCACTGGCCTTGTACTGCGTCTCATCTTGAGATCTCCAGGACTGTTACAGGAGACATCTAACAGCAAGATGCCCATACCTTTTCAAATCCATACTCTACAGAGTTTTCTTTCTAAATGCAAAATTCATTATCTCTCACTTGGATTTCAGCCACACTGTACAACTCCAGAAGTTACCAGTACTTAGAATACATAGTCACCTAACTGGTATCTCCACTGTTCTCATCATAGGCAGAAGGATCTGATCACATTACTCTCCTTCAGCAGCTTCCCTGTATCTGTAGAACAAAGTCTCAGATGAGGTCTGCCCTGCTGTCCCACTGCCTAACTCTAACCTACCATCTGGCCTTCCCACCCCCACCCTCCCACTTTGTGGTCTAGCTTCTTTTCTAGAGGTGCTCTATTTGGAGCAAATTTCTCTTTTTCTTCACACTCAGTAATGGTCTCTCTCCTCTGTGGAGATAGGCCCAAGTCCTCAAGGAAGAGCTGACCATCCCCTACTTCAGGCCGACTGTGATCTCATGCCAGTTTAGGTTTATTATTCCACTTTCCACTAGTCTTTCGAGTAACTTCTGCTGGCTCTTTTAGCCTGCAGACCTGGCACAGAATAGGCTGCTTGGCAGATGTTCCTAAAATTGAAACGAGTTCAGGGAGACACTACAGGTGGAGCCTGAGTGCCTAGGAGTACAAAGGCCTCAATTAGTAGGAGCAGAAAAATCAGAAGAAATGGTTTATGGGAGAGAGGGAGACATGACGGTCTCTGCCACAACATGCTGATCTGAGGACTGTGACAGAATATCCAGGCGGAGAGGTCCAAGTGGGAACCTGGAAATACAGGTGCAAGATTCAGGGAGAGATCAAGCAGGATGAGGGTTAAGAGATATGTTGAGAGTCTGAAGCCAAAACAGCTGATGAAATAAACAAGAGAGAATAATATCCCAAGAGTAGTAGGCAAAGAACAACACCCTGGGAAATCATGAGGCAAGGGGAAGAAAAGACATGATGATGACAAGTGAAAAAAGTTGCCAAGGAAAAAGATAAGCACCAGGTGAATGCAATGTGAGGAAAACGAAGGGAAAACTGCTTCAAGAGGAATGGGATTAAATTATCTCAGACTGTCTAGGGGTACCTGGGTTAAAAATAGTACACTAAGGAAAGTTTGTTTCCCCTGAGCTGTAATGTTAAAAGTCCAAACGTTAAACTCTCTTGGGGCTGTCCACATACACATCCAGCATCAGGAACCACAGGGCACTCATAAGGGAAATCATGCGCTCTCTGACTCACAGAGAGAGCCATTCAGAACAGTAGAGAGAAAACAAAGTCAGGATAAATAAAATCTGGTATGGGGTATACCTGAAATTGGACCCAACTGCACCATTTTCCCTAGCCATGGGAGAGGTTCTGGGCCAGGCTCAAAGAGAGACATCATGAGGTTTGATTTCTTCTTGCTGTCAGCTTGAGAGTAGAGCATCCCATGCCATTCAGGACTAGATGGAGAGAAGATGGACGGTGAGAACAGCTTTATGCCCGGGACTGTCAAGCTAAATAACTCTACCTTGTGTTTTTCTCTCAAGAGACATGGCTTTCAGCTTTGAAATTAGGTGCACTATTCTTGTTAAAGCTGAATTCTAAACCTACAAATGCATACTACTGCCCCAATATTAGCATTCTTTGGCGATATGTATTACTATTTAGTTATGTAGATATGGAAATAAAAAAGTCTTATAAGAGAAAAAGAGAATCATAAGGGCAGCAGACAGCTCAGGAGTGGTGAGGACTAAGAGCTGTGACCTATAGGTGTCTTCAGCCACCTCCAAATTATTCACAGAAATACCACACAGAGAAGCGCTTCTAACACAGTGTGCAAAGCCATCACCCAGCTCTGTTCACACTTCTCAAAGGGCTTCAGGTGATTCTTGTATTCAGAATTAGTACAAGTAACTTGAGTATCAAGAATCTAGCACACTGATCGGGGAAGGCAATGGCACCCCACCCCAGTACTCTTGCCTGGAAAATCCAGTGGTCGGAGTAGCCTGGTGGGCTGCAGTCCATGGGGTCGCTAACAGTCGGACAGACTGAGCGACTTAACCTTCACTTTTCTCTTTCATGCATTGGAGAAGGAAATGGCAACCCACTTCAGTATTCTTGCCTGGAGAATCCCAGGGATGGGGGAGCCTGGTGGGCTGCCGTCTATGGGGTCACACAGAGTCGGACACGACTGAAGTGACTTAGCAGCAGCAGCAGCAGCAGCAGCAGCAGCACACTGATATCTGAAAAGAATTGCATTTGTCTTTTTGGATTAGCTAATTTTAACTCAAGCAGAACTGGAGCCATGCTTCTTAACAACTCTTGATCTTCACTATCAGTCAATCCCAGCTGATGGCCAGGATGACCAGTCACCTCTTCTTCTCTAACAAACAGGTATTCTCGAAAAGGAAGCAGGCAGTTCTGCAGATTTTGAGACTATATCCAAAGCCAAAGCTAGAAGGGCATTCCTTATAGAGAAGGAATATAGCACAGTGGTTATGAGCATGGGCTATAGAGTCACACGCATGGATAAAAATCCTGACTCTTTCATTCAATATCTGTGTGACCTTGAGCAAGTACCATGACTTTGCTCTCTAAGTCTCAGTTTCCTCATCTAAGGCAACAGGGGGTAATACTGATACCTCTTGGATAGTGTTATGAGGGATTAAATGAGCTAACATATGTAAACTGCCTAGAGGAGTATCTGGCACATGGTAAAATGTTCAATATTATCAGCATCTTTTTTCATTTTATAGCTGAGGAGTCTGTGCATACTGTCTAAGATCCTATAACAAGTTGGCAGCATTGCTTTAACTGACTCCAAGTTTCCTAGATAGGACAGAAAAGAGGAAGACTGAGAAGAGATAAAATATAAAGGCAATATAAAGATCTACTGTACAGCACAGGGAACTCTGCTCAATGCTACATGGCAGCCTGGAGGGGACTGGAGTTTGGGGGAGAGTGCTGCTGCTGCAAGTACCATGACTTTGCTCTCTAAGTCTCAGTTTCCTCATCTAAGGCAACAGGGGGTAATACTGATACCTCTTGGATAGTGTTATGAGGGATTAAATGAGCTAACATATGTAAACTGCCTAGAGGAGTATCTGGCACATGGTAAAATGTTCAATATTATCAGCATCTTTTTTCATTTTATAGCTGAGGAGTCTGTGCATACTGTCTAAGATCCTATAACAAGTTGGCAGCATTGCTTTAACTGACTCCAAGTTTCCTAGATAGGACAGAAAAGAGGAAGACTGAGAAGAGATAAAATATAAAGGCAATATAAAGATCTACTGTACAGCACAGGGAACTCTGCTCAATGCTACATGGCAGCCTGGAGGGGACTGGAGTTTGGGGGAGAGTGCTGCTGCCGCTGCTGCTACGTAGCTTCAGTTGTGTCCAACTCTATGTGACCCCAGAGATGGCAGCCCACCAGGCTCCCCTGTCCCTGGGATTCTCCAGGCAAGAACACTGGAGTGGGTTGCCATTTCCTTCTCCAGTGCATGAAAGTGAAAGGTGAAAGTGAAGTCGCTCAGTCGTGTCCGACTCTTAGCGACCCCATGGACTGCAGCCTACCAGGCTCCTCTGTCCATAGCATTTTCCAGGCAAGAGTACTGGAGTGGGGTGCCATTGCCTTCTCCTGGGGGAGAGTGGATACATGTATATGTATGGTTGAGTTCCTCTGTTGTTCACCTGAAACTATCACAACATTGTTAATCAGCTTACTCCAATACAAAATAAAAAGTAAAAAAAAAGAAATCAATGTAAAAAATACTTTATTAGGGAGGTGACATATGTATACACCTATGAGTGATTCATGTTGATGAATTATCCTCCAATTAAAAATAAATAAATTTAAAACAGGAAATAAAAAATGCTCATCATCATCTAAAAAATATAAAGGCAATATAATTAGAAGACTCACTCTGCATTTATTCTAGTGGATGCTTTAAAGAGAAGTATAGATGGTGACAGGAGGTGGAAAGGATATGGCAGGAAGAGAAAAAGAGTGATGAGATCCCTTCTACTCTTTCAGAAAAATCTGGGAAATACTTCCCTTTGTAAATTGATTCTCCCTTTCACTCAACAAACAGTAAAAAAGTTCCTTACCCTAACTGAACTATCGCCACCATTCCTTCCACTTTTAGGCTGCCATGAAGTAGGACACAAAAGTTGGGTATCTTGCCTGCAATCTGATTGGCTGAATTTTCATCTTCATTGTCATCAGTTATACCAGTACCCACCTCATCACCTTCTGTGAAAAGAGAGAAAACCAGTCAGACTGATATTAGCTAGAAAAGCCTCAAGCTCCAATTGCACTCTTGGCTGCTTCTAACTTTGGAAGGAGAATACACAGAATTATAAAGGAATATTATAACAAGGAAGAAAAACTCATATTCTGGGTTTCCTATGTCCACATAAAATTCAGTTTTCACATATTATATGAATTCCATTTATAGGAAACATCCAGAATAAGCAAATCTGTACAGATAGAAAGGATATCAGTGGTTACCTGAAGCTAAGAGAGATGGAAGGTTAGGGATTGACAGCTAAAAGGTTTCTTTTCGAGGTAGTGAAAATTATAAAATTCTGATTCAAAAACTGTGGTTATGGTTGTATAACTCTGTAAATACACTAAATACTCCTGAATTGTATACTTTAAATGAGTGAAGTATTTGGTATATGAATTATATTTCAGCAAAACTGTTACACAAAAAATAAGTTTTCCATAGTTTCTACTAGAACACTAAGCTAGATGCTCTCTGAGAATTTTAGGCACCACTGAAACAGAAACAGAGGTTCAGAGATGTCAAGAGTGTTCTCAACTGACAGCCTTTAGGCACCAAGTGGATGGGACACCCCAAAGAGCAGGGACTACTCCACAAGCTTCTTGACTTGCTTCTCCAACTCCAGGTTCTCTCATACACTCTCCCGACAGATGCATGCACCTTCCTTCAGGTAACTTCCTTCTGGAACTCTTCGTTTACTCAAGCTGATTCAAAGACTTTCTAATTCAATAGGAAGACTCTGCCTGGCTTGATATTCAATAGCCCTTACAACACGGCTCCATTTTACCTTCCCATACTTTTCTTTCCACTGTTCTCCCCCATGAACTCTTTATTTTGCCCACTTTCTTTCCTGGCAATTTATATGAGTGTGCAGAATCCCCCCAGGACCCTAGAAATAAGGGAAACCTGGTTGTTATCAATATCAAGAACAATAAGCTAAAGTATAAACACAGTGATCACAACCAGTCATCTATGAGAACATATCAAAGATCTGGTCTATGTGATGGACGATTATGGAATACCCTAAACTCCAACTGAAATGACTGTTGAGTAAATGGAATGTGATCATAGCTCAGTAGGGGGAAACCTGATTGACTGTATACATTTCTTGGAGAAAGCTGGTGAACATAAAGGAGACGGTCAGCCTAAAACAGAGAAAGGAGAAGTTTAAAGTGCTAGAGACTAACATTCTCCAGAGAGATGCTGAATTCAGGAGCTGTAACTATAGTTGCTGGAGAATAGTTCTGAAATAATGTGGCCTCACAAGGGCCTGGATTCATTCATTCATTCAACAGTATTTACTGAGTATGTGTTATGTGCTAAGCGCCAGTAGAGAACAGGGGCAGTTTCTCCCGTTATAAAGCTACATTCCACATTCATCAGGCAGCCTTCTAAGAGCGACTTTGGTTTCCCCAGCATGATCCTACAGGGAAAGACAGAGCCCAAGATGAGGAACTAAGCAAGCATTCTCATCTCTAGAGAGGACTTCCACTGTAAATTAACAAAGCGGCACACAGTAAATGTGTGTCAAATACTTTCCAGTCATAAAGCAGCAGAATTAGTTTTTAATATATTAGGCAACATTCCATTAAAAAAAAAATCCAACCCAGTAAATATTCCTTTCCCCAAAAGTCTTCAAAATGGGCTCTTCTACTATCTAACATTTAAGAATAACTTTAGATAGTAAGATACTTCATATGTATTACTGGAATAAGAAGAGAACTCACCTTTGTTAAGTGCTATAGGGAGGACCAGATGTCTGGACAGAACTGGGGGACTTGAAATATCTGCTATATCAATAAATCCCACTATTTCCAAATCTGAAAAGAAGGAATCAACATAGAATTAGTTCGTTACAAATAAACAATAAATGTTGGAGATGATGTGGAAAGAAGGAAACCCTCCTACATTGTTGGTGGGAATGTAAATTGGTACAGCCAATACTGTTCTCTATGGAGAACAGGATGGAAGTTCCTTAAAACTAAAAATAGGGCTACCACACGACCCAGCAACCCTAATCCTGGGCATATATTTGGAGAAAACCACAATCTGAAAGGCTGCATGCACCCTGATGCTCTCTGCAGCACTACTTAGCCAGGACATGGAAATGTCCACTGACAGAGGAAGGGATGAAGATGTGGTACCAAAAGGCAATGGACTATCACTTGGCCATAAAAAGGAGTGGAATCATGCCGTCTGCAGCAATACGGATGGCCCTAGAGAGTGTTACACAGAGTGAAGTAAGTCAGAAAGAGAAAGACAAATATCATATAATGTTGCTCATATGTGGAATCTAGAAATATGTCATAGACGAACTTACTTGCAAGCAGAAATAGAATCACAGATGTACGGAACAAACTTAGGGTTACCAGAGGGGGAACTGGCAGTGGGACGAACTGGGAGACTGGGATTGATATGTACCTACACTGAGACTGTACAGAAAACAGATAACTAAACAGAAGCCACTGCATAGCACAGGGAACTCTACTCAGTGCTCTGCGGTGACCTAAATGGAAAGGAAATCCAAAACAGAGGAGTGTTTATGCATATTTTATATATACATATATATATATGTATATGTCTGATTCACTTTGCTGTACAGCAGAAACTCACACAACAATGTAAAGCAATTATACTCCAATAAAAATTAATTCATCTTATGGGAAAGTACATTATTTTCTATGTACTGGATTTCATAAACACTATGTTTAGTTGGGGAATTCAAATATGATGACCAGGAAGGTTATTAGAAGTTTTTCTGAATGACTCTAGCACTTTGCCTTTCAAGTACCTAAGAAAATAAACTATTAAAATTCTTGAGAGAAAGAAATACGTTTTCTACAAAACCAGGATTGCAGTCTATATATGACAATGATTTCTTTGCTTTATAGAAACCGTATTAAAGACCAAAAGCATTTTTTGAAAAATTAAAATTAGTAAAAAAAAAAAAAAAAGTTGAAACCCAAAGTACACTCTAAAAGTTTATTTCTGATTATATAGATATTAGTATGCTGCTGCTGCTGCTGCTAAGTCGCTTCAGTCAGGTCTGACTCTGTGTGACCCCATAGACGGCAGCCCACCAGGCTCCCCCGTCCTTGGGATTCTTCAGGCAAGAACACTGGAGTGGGCTGCCATTTCCTTCTCCAATGCATGAAAGTGAAAAGTGAAAGTGAAGTTGCTCAGTCGTGTCCAACTCTTCGCGACCCCATGGACTGCAGCCTACCAGGCTCCTCTGTCCATGGGATTTCCCAGGCAAGAGTACTGGAGTGGGGTGCCATTGCCTTCTCCGATAGATATTAGTATAAAAACTTAGAAAACACTAAAAACTGTAAAGAAGAAAAACAAAGTCATTCATTATTTTTCATTGGAAGAAGCCTTCATATTTTACTCACTCTCAAAACAATTTTTTAAAAAAGTCAGGATCATGGTGAGTCCATACTTCTTATATTGAATAATCAGGAAATCTGATTCTCTGGACTTTTGGTGTCATTACCTTCTTTAGCTGATTAACAAATGAATTAGCATAAGCAGTTATATATATTTTTTCACTTGAGTAGAAAAAGGCCTATGTTTTAAAGTGGTTTAAATGTAAGCTTTAACAAAAATCCTGGACTAAAGTTTATATAACTTAGTCCATTAAATAAAAGACAATTATCCTTATTTTCTTAGTGACTTAAAATGCAAAGTATTAGAGCCATTCAGAGAGATTTCTAATAACCTTCTCAGTCATCGTATTTGATTTCCCTACCTAAACACTGCTTATGAAATCTGATACACAGAAAGTAAAGTGCTTCTCGAAAGAAAAGATCTGTTCAAAGTTACTCATCCAAAAAAGATGGGAGTCTGAACTGGTTTGAAGGCAACAAAACATTTGGCACATTGCTATCTAGTTGCAATGAAAGAGATGGATTCCCTACTTTCAGACAGCTGGGTACAGAAAATAAAGGCCCAGAAAATAAATAAAAGAGTTTGTGCACAGACTTTCCCTCAAAAACTCCTTAAAATCTATACATTTAAGAATGAAATGAATCTCCAGCTGTATTTAATTTTAATCATTTGGTGACTGAACAGCTACCTGGTGAATGTCTACTGAGCCTGAAACAATATGCCAGGCGCAGAGGGAGATATGGTGACTAAAATAGTTGATGGTTCAACATGTACCCACCACTCAAGGAGTCCATCTGCCAATATCAGACAATTCTCTTCTCTACTACCCTAGTTACTTTAGATTCTTGGATTTGCCAATCTAACCTAAGTATAGCACCAGCAAAATGAGCCAGGTAGAAGTCATATACTTTGCTTTCCTTTAGGCATAATACAAGCAGCAGGATTAGAGGGGTACAGTATATCAGAGCTGAGACCTGAGAGATTCCACTCACCCAGCCAATAAGAACTAGAGGAAGTGACTTGTCCAGGGTCACAGAGGAAGACTCGCACAGGTAAGTCTAAAAGCTAGCTCTTCATACATGACCTTAATAATGATGCTAGTCAGTCTCTGGTGCCTCAGAGGTTAAAGCGTCTGCCTCCAATGTGGGAGACCCAGGTTCGATCCCTGGGTCGGGAAGATCCCCTGGAGAAGGAAATGGCAACCCACTCCAGTATTCTTGCCTGGAGAATCCTATGGACGGAGGAGCCTGGTAGGCTACAGTCCATGGGGTCGCAAAGAGTCAGACACGACTGAGCGACTCACTTTCAAGCTTCTACAAAGCTTTCCATGCTTCTCTCCACGCCTTTCAAGTCAGTCTTACTATCTCTATTAAAGAACTATTTCAATGCTCGTGAATTTGGCTCTGGTTTCCAATCTCTAGTGGTTATAATCATCTAGGATTGGAGATTAATTCATGACATCCCCATGGAAGACCACTCATCTGCCAACCCTTAGGCAATGCACCCTCCCATCCAAAGTATACTGAATATATATTTCTCTTCAGCCCTCCTGGAGAGAGGAGAAGAAAATCAGAAGTTAGAAGAAAGTAAGGATAACAGAAGTACTAGGGAGGAAGTTTAAAAAAAAAAAGTTACCTGTATTAATGACTTTAGGGATAGGATCAATTTCCTCATCTATTACAAAAGGTTCTGGCCTGGGGAAGACTTGCACGTCAGCGGTTAGGTGGCCGCACTTGAGAACAGCGTGGAAAGGTGTATATGCCAGATCTATCAGCTTTCTAGAATATGATGATGATTTGTTATAAGAAGAGTAGTGTTGTTTAAAAAAAAAAAGTTACCTGTATTAATGACTTTAGGGATAGGATCAATTTCCTCATCTATTACAAAAGGTTCTGGCCTGGGGAAGACTTGCACGTCAGCGGTTAGGTGGCCGCACTTGAGAACAGCGTGGAAAGGTGTATATGCCAGATCTATCAGCTTTCTAGAATATGATGATGATTTGTTATAAGAAGAGTAGTGTGACACATGTACTTTTTTCCAAGTAAATTTTTTTTTAAGATGTTAACTTTGTTTTCCCTTCAAGTTTATTCCAAAGCTATGATCTGACCGTTCGTGAAACAGAACAAAACCTGATATTTTTGGTGAGGAAATTTCAATTTTGAAAAGCCCCAAAGCAAGTTCATCTTTGAAATTGCTGTCAATGTAAGGAAGTCGGTACCTATAGGCATTATAGATTTAGATATGCTTAACTTAAAAGGGAGTAAACTTTTAAAAGTCACTACTATCAGTCATAATATCTGAAAAAATGTGCAACTTGTGGAAATGAAATGACACAATTAGAAACAGTAAACTAGATATTGTTTGCTATCAAATTATAATAACAGATTGTAAGAAGGCAAAAAAGTTCAACGTGTATACTCACCCAAACATAGACTGTACATTTTTCAAGCACAGGGGACCATCAATAGTAAAAATCTGCCCTTCACCATTGTTTAAATCTATAAGACGTTCAAGGCAATCCAAGGAATCAGTGCTCTGAAGCTAGAAAGCAAAACAACCCTTTTAAAGTGGCATAAAATGAGACATTATTATCAACACACCAAGGTCACATAAGGGACATGATTTTTTTTTTAAATCAATGTGAGAAGGAAAACAAGTTTGACTCAAAATTACCAAAGAGGAATGTTATAGAAAATTATACCAGCAGAGCTATTTCTTTTTAAGTAGCTTTGCAATGATTCAGAGGTGACTGCAGCTAGTATTCACAGACCATCTTCCATTCCAAATATTTCTAACATCTTTTGGTAAAAGTCATCATTATCTACATTTTACAGATAGAAAAACTGAGATGAAGAAAAATTAAATAACTTTCCAAACTACATGGGAAAATCAGGAAGTGCAGTTTAATAAAACATTCATCAGAATAATGTTACTTTACCAAAAAAAAAAAGCATACTTCTGTCAACATTCCTAGCTTAATGGATGTTAAGAATTCCTAACTGAGGGAAACAATGAACACCAAAAAGAACATTTTGACTCTTCAGCATGTGAAGGATCTTTGTGGGAAGTAGGATGGATAACAACTCCTGCTATGTCTCTTGAGATGGGGCAACACTGTGCTTTCAGAGAGCATTTGAGACAGAAAGTCTTTTCAAATATAATTAGTAATCAGTCTCAGCTGAAACAATGCAGGGCGACGTAATAGTACAGGCATACCTCATTTATTGAGCTTCGCAGATTATTTTTAAACAAATTGAAGGTTTGTGGCAAACCAGTGTCAAGCAATTTTATTGGCCCCATCTTTCCAACAGCATTTACTCACTTTGTCTCTGTGTCACATTCTGGTAGTTCTCCCAATATTTCAAACCCTCCACAAGCAAAAAGAATACAACTCGCTGAAGGCTCAGATGATAGTTAGCATTCTTTTGGCAATAAAATATTTTAAAAATAAGGTATGTAGACTTTTTTTTTTAGACTTAATGCTATTGTACACTTAACAGATTACAGTAAAGTATAAACAAAACTTTTATATGCACTGGGAAAGCAAGAAATTAATGCAAATTGCTTTATTGTGATTCCCGCTTCACTGCAATTCCCACTTTGTGGTGGTGGTCTGGAACATCCTGCAGTATCTCTGAGGCATGCCTGTATACGGAATGCAATATTAGTGGAATGTATTAGAAATTAAGCTGAGTCCCAAAACATATCTAATCAAACTAAAAAGAACTTAGTACAAAGCATTACCTCCTCCAGATTCGCCATGCACATGATGTACAACTTAGATGGAAAAGGAAAAGGTAGCGGAAACCTGTTGCTCTCGCTGCGTTGGTTGTGAGTAGCCAAGGAGTGCCGCAGAGACCCTCTACCGATGCCAAGACAGCCATCTGTCACCAGAACAACCTGTTTGCAGAGAGTGAGAGGAGCTTGGTCCATGAAATAACATATTTCTTTAAGGCAGTCTCATTCGGCAATGTTTGCATTTCTCCTGAATTACATTTGCACTGAAAAATGTACCTCTGCAGGGATACAAGCAAAGATGTGAATACATCTCAATAACACTTTGTCAAGTGAAAGATGACAGACACATTGCATGATTCTATACATATATATATGTGAAGTTCTAGAACAGGTAAAACAAAACTAAGATAAATCAAATAGGGAATGTAGGGAGATACTGGGTAGGAAGGGGCATGAGGAAACTGTAGGCTAATGGAAATGTCCTATAGCTTAACTGGTACAGCAGTTACATAGGTGTATACATTTGTTAAAACTCAATAAACTGTACACTTAAGATCTATGCATTTTACTATATTTTACCTAGTTAAACCTTTAAAGAAAAGCACCTACCTGTGAACACTTAAAAAAAAAGGACAAAACCACTTATAACCAATTCTTACTTAACTGTATTAAAACTAGAATCCTACTTCTCAGACAAGGAGTTGGCACCTAAGGTGCTGCTGTCAAAAATGGCATAAGGATTTATGTGTGTCCCTAGGAGGTATCAGCACAGAAGTCTGAAGACTGATTCAGGACACTTTATTTTCAAAGATGACAAATGACAACTCCTTTAAACATGTATTTATTTACCATATATAGACATGACTTTCAAAATGGATGATTTAAAAACTATTTATTTATTGGCTGCGCTGGGTCTTTGTTGCTGTGTGGGCTTTCTCTAGTTGTGGTGAGCAGGGGCTTCTCTTGTTGCAGAACACAGGTTCTAGGTGTGAGTGCTTCAGTAGTTGTGGCACATGGGCCTGGTTGCTCAATGGCATGTGAGATCTTCCCAGACCAGGGACTGAACCTGCGTCCCCTGCACTGACAGGTGAATTCTTATCCACTGCACTACCAGTGTACATGTGCGCTCAGTCCTGTTGGACTCTTGTGACCCCATGGACTGTAACCTGCCAGGCTCCTCTGCCCATGCAATTTTCCAGGCAAGAACACTGGAGTGGGTTGCCATTCCCTCTTCCAGGGGATCTTTCAAACCTAGGGATCGAACCCACATCTCTTATGTCTCCTACACTGGCAGGTGGATTCTTCACCAACTGTACCACCTGGGAAGTCCTGAAATGCATTCTTAATCAACCTATAATGTTTAAAAGACTTCAAAACATACTAACAATAGAGNAGATTCGCCATGCACATGATGTACAACTTAGATGGAAAAGGAAAAGGTAGCGGAAACCTGTTGCTCTCGCTGCGTTGGTTGTGAGTAGCCAAGGAGTGCCGCAGAGACCCTCTACCGATGCCAAGACAGCCATCTGTCACCAGAACAACCTGTTTGCAGAGAGTGAGAGGAGCTTGGTCCATGAAATAACATATTTCTTTAAGGCAGTCTCATTCGGCAATGTTTGCATTTCTCCTGAATTACATTTGCACTGAAAAATGTACCTCTGCAGGGATACAAGCAAAGATGTGAATACATCTCAATAACACTTTGTCAAGTGAAAGATGACAGACACATTGCATGATTCTATACATATATATATGTGAAGTTCTAGAACAGGTAAAACAAAACTAAGATAAATCAAATAGGGAATGTAGGGAGATACTGGGTAGGAAGGGGCATGAGGAAACTGTAGGCTAATGGAAATGTCCTATAGCTTAACTGGTACAGCAGTTACATAGGTGTATACATTTGTTAAAACTCAATAAACTGTACACTTAAGATCTATGCATTTTACTATATTTTACCTAGTTAAACCTTTAAAGAAAAGCACCTACCTGTGAACACTTAAAAAAAAAGGACAAAACCACTTATAACCAATTCTTACTTAACTGTATTAAAACTAGAATCCTACTTCTCAGACAAGGAGTTGGCACCTAAGGTGCTGCTGTCAAAAATGGCATAAGGATTTATGTGTGTCCCTAGGAGGTATCAGCACAGAAGTCTGAAGACTGATTCAGGACACTTTATTTTCAAAGATGACAAATGACAACTCCTTTAAACATGTATTTATTTACCATATATAGACATGACTTTCAAAATGGATGATTTAAAAACTATTTATTTATTGGCTGCGCTGGGTCTTTGTTGCTGTGTGGGCTTTCTCTAGTTGTGGTGAGCAGGGGCTTCTCTTGTTGCAGAACACAGGTTCTAGGTGTGAGTGCTTCAGTAGTTGTGGCACATGGGCCTGGTTGCTCAATGGCATGTGAGATCTTCCCAGACCAGGGACTGAACCTGCGTCCCCTGCACTGACAGGTGAATTCTTATCCACTGCACTACCAGTGTACATGTGCGCTCAGTCCTGTTGGACTCTTGTGACCCCATGGACTGTAACCTGCCAGGCTCCTCTGCCCATGCAATTTTCCAGGCAAGAACACTGGAGTGGGTTGCCATTCCCTCTTCCAGGGGATCTTTCAAACCTAGGGATTAAACCCACATCTCTTATGTCTCCTACACTGGCAGGTGGATTCTTCACCAACTGTACCACCTGGGAAGTCCTGAAATGCATTCTTAATCAACCTATAATGTTTAAAAGACTTCAAAACATACTAACAATAGAGATTAGTTACAGATCATTTTCATTTTTCTCATTGCTTCCAAGTGATCCTGCATAGGGTGGACTTTGCAAGCAATCCAGAGGAGGATTGTTTTTACTCTCTAACCTAGTCTAGTAACTTGACAGTAACAGGCTAGTAAGGCAGTATTAGGTGGTTGTACCATGTGAAGTGCCAAGATTCACATGTGCATGCATGTGTATTCACTTATGTCTGACTCTTTATGACACCAAGGACTGTAGCCTGCCAAGCTCCCCTGTCCATGGGATTCTCCAGGCAAGAATACTGAAGTGTGCTGCCATTTTCTCCTCCAGGGGATCTTCCCCACCCAGGGATCGAACCCCTCCTGCATTGGCAGGAGGATTCTTTACCACTGAGGCACCTGGGAAGTCGGTCAAGACTGGCACTTACTTCTAAAGCCCAAGAAGCACTTAATAGAGGTCCCCTAGAGAGATGTCATCTCTTGGGAAGGCAGGCAAGGCATATCCCTCTTCCAGGTACCAACAGCTGCTACCCAATGATTTACTTCTGCCACTAGCCTTTTCAGATGCTGTGCGATAATGAAATATTTTTTATAATGTCCAAATGAAACAGACTTTACTCAACTAATGAAGACATAGTCCAGCTTTCTAAAAAATTGGCTAAAAATATTCCATATTAAAAAAAATCCATTTGATAGTAACTGATTATAAAAACAGTCACTAATAACTTCCACTGTGTTTTGGACCTGGTTCACTCCAAAACTCACAAAGCAAATCTAAGTGGATCCAGGCCCAGCTCCATGCCCTCAGGGTACAGAATATCTCAAATTCAGATTCTTCCTTTTTGCAAAGGAAGAAGAAAACATTAAAAGGCAGAAGTCTGCATGGTGCACAAGGTCTGGCTCTTACATACTTTCTGAGTTTCTCCAAACACTGAAGAAGCAGCAAATGAAACTGTGTTATCTGCTAGCTTTCAGTTTGGAGGGTATTAACAACAAAACTTTACTTTTCATTATAGTTAGGAAGTTAGATAGTCTGTAATGTACCAAATAATGTTTATGAAGTAAGGTGCCAAAGATTTTAATTTCTGAAAAGAAATAAAATGTATTTATAGGCTTTTTTTAGCAAGTGTCCACTAAAGTGATCTGATTTTTAACCTTATTGTAGTAGCTCAGGGTCTTCACCAACTCATGACTTCATACTCTATAAACAGGATGGTTTTACAGTAAGAAAAGAGAAAAAAGCTTAAAAAAAAAAAAAGCTGGGTTTACTGAGATACAATTTACATGCAATAAAATTATTCACCCTTATCTGTATATAGTTCTGAGTTCCAACAAGTGTGTTCATCGCTTCTCATATTCCTTCATGCTTTACTTAGGTCAACCCCTAATCTTTCCAATTGTAGATTGGGGCAGATTGTAGATTGTAGGCAGCTACAATCTTATATTTATTTAAAAAACAAATATCATTGATGCTACTGACACTACTGAGGAATTCTGTATTTGACCCTATAGTAAAAAATCATATACTATGGTCCACTGACTATTTCTATAAGCAAAGTTTACTGGAACAGAGCCACACTCATTTATTTACTTAATATGGCTGTTTCTACGCTACAACAGAGCTGGGGAGCTGCCACAGACCTGCAAAGGCTAAAATACAGAAAGTTTCCTGACTCCTGCTGTAGAATATTATGATTTTCCCTTAGCAACTTTACTGTTTTCTCCTTTAAAATAAACCACTTCTCAAAGTACCTCTTTATGGCAAATGTTCAGTTGCTACAACTCTGCTCTGATTTGATGCTAATGTAGACCTACTGTGGACTCAAAGGAAAGGGCAACCGATTTTATGACATTGATACACCTCACTTTTTAGACGAGTCAATAGTTGAGAAGGTTAAAAGTGTGCTGAATAAATGCTACACTGGAATAATGCAGATAGACTATATTGTACAGATGTTTACAATTCTATCACTCAGAATTATAATCATCCCTTCCAGAGAGTGTTCTAAAATTCCATTGCGAGCCCTCTGTATTTTATACAAATAATACCAGCTTTCAGTAAGTCAATTTACTAGGAAGATGCTTTCCTTAACACATAATTGTGCTGCTTTCTGAGTATACTGGTGTTGATTTGGTGTCTTCTTTTAAAAGATACCAATAGCATATAAGATAGTTTGTGGGAATTACAATGCATGCTGTGTCAGAGCCTGAAGAAAACTGAAGCACTTCAGTGGTTAATGCTTTTAACTTACGGCAAAGAAAAAGAATTAATCTTTTACCTGACAAGGAATTGCGCCACCCCATTCTTGCTGAACGATATTGCAAACACCAACTAATGCAGACTCCAAGCAGGTTTTATCATAGTCATCCATATTACTTAGTGCTTCCTGATTGAATGAAAGATAAAATTGTTCATTATTGTTTATTGTTTTCATTTGTTACTAGAAAAAAACATAAACTATGCAAAGCATGAATGTCACACAGGGGACATTGCATTTCCAAGAGCCCAAAGCACACTTTCTTAAAGAAAATTGGTAAAACAGACTTCCTCAATTGTAAAGGATGATAAAAAAGAGCTTCCCTTTATTTTGTTCTCTCATCAGGTGAGACTGAATAGCCCATCAAGTTCATATTTTTGTAAATGATCTTGACAGAATAGTTAATTTGCATTTCCAAGAGCCCAAAGCACACTTTCTTAAAGAAAATTGGTAAAACAGACTTCCTCAATTGTAAAGGATGATAAAAAAGAGCTTCCCTTTATTTTGTTCTCTCATCAGGTGAGACTGAATAGCCCATCAAGTTCATATTTTTGTAAATGATCTTGACAGAATAGTTAAAATGAAAAATGTTTAAGCACATCAACAAAAATAATGCAAAATTTACTGAATACTATCACCATCTTAGGCATTTTACATGCATTTAATCATGATAACCTCCTATAAGGTGTAGATGATTAACCTATTTTTAAAGTAAGGAAACTAAGGTACAAAATGATTAGGTAATTTTCCCAGGTCTTATGCCCAAGTGGCAGAATCTAGATTTGAACCCAGTCAGTCAGACTCTAAGACTCCTGGTCTTAATCATCACTCTGCACCATCTATATAGCAATTCTTTACATTTCAAACTACTAAACATCCAAGGTCCTTAGTTTACTTACTTATAAGAAATCTGGTGCAATTAAAAAAAACACAANAATCTAGATTTGAACCTAGTCAGTCAGACTCTAAGACTCCTGGTCTTAATCATCACTCTGCACCATCTATATAGCAATTCTTTACATTTCAAACTACTAAACATCCAAGGTCCTTAGTTTACTTACTTATAAGAAATCTGGTGCAATTAAAAAAAACACAACTTTCTGAGTCACTTTTTAAAAAAGTGAGATAATAAGTGATTTAACAAAATTTTATTACTTATATTTAAAAAGCAAACTACATTGATCCTGAATTTCTAAACTGCCTAGCAATTATTAAACTGTTCATTTTAATTTCACAAACACTGACTGCGGCTCCCTATCTGCAAGGAACTGTGTGAGGCATTGTTGGAAATATTAATAATTTAGAGATACTGCCAGAAAGTAAATTCTTTGGCATATCACAGACAAACCTTTGGAAGATAACACTGATCAATCAGTTTTAAAATGAGGATTTCTTGGCATCTGTAAATCAAAGGCTATTTGTTGGGGAGGAAATATACTCCTGAATTACTCTAGAATGAAGGTTTTTGTAAGGAAGGGCTATTTTTCATCTCAACTTTATAGAAAAGTAGAAAATAGTAGTGTTGAACCTAAAGATCCCGAACCTTAGGGAACAAGGCACTAAGTTCTGAGATGCTCCCCTCCCACAGAGAATTTCAGAAAACCAAAAGAGGTGACTACGGCAACAACTCACAGCTCTAACTCAGAGCTCTACCCAAGGCTGAGGGCCTACTGGTTATAATCCTTGTTTTATAGTTATATTCAGAATAGTATACGCAGAGACTTATCATTAAGCAATTCCAGTTATAATAATTCAGCGCAGTATGATAACACTGCTTTCCTTCCTATAAATTTGGGCCCTGTACATATAATAACTCATTCCTTAGTACCTGTAGGGTGTTATAATCTCTTGTGAAGGGAACCATCAACTCCCAGAGGGATGAAAAAACCACCAGAGCTGTAAACTCAAGTTTGTAATTTGTGGCCATGTGCTCAAACAGCATTGTCAAACCATGGGCTGCCAGGTGCTTGCGCTGATATTCCTCAGACCCCTCGACAGACACAGGTCGGGTCATGGAAAGAGATACGTCCATTACCACCACTGTAGGCATGATGAAAGTGATCCCGGTATTCCCAATCCGAATGCAAACAGAAAGCTATAGATAGAGAAATGCTGCAGAAAACAAACATGATTAGGTCTTTCATGTCATGGAAAAAAATGTGTTTTTTTCATCGTGTGTGTGTGTGTGTGTGTGTGTGTGTTAGTCGCTCGGTCATGTCTATTTGCAATTTTGTGGACCTGTCAGGCTCCTCTGTCCATAGAATTCTTCAGGCAATAATCTGGAGTGGGTTGCCATTCCCTTCTCCAGGGGATATTCCCAGTACAGGGATTGAACCTGGGTCTCCGGTATTGCAGGCAGATTCTTTACTTTTCATCATAATTTTAACCAAACTTGCTAGAAATAAGTGAAGGCAAACCCCATCAAGTTGAGGTAAGGGCAAATCTGCAGGGACGTTAGAGTGAGGGAAGCAAGCAGCTTTGCTGATCTAGATCCTCTGTATGAGGACCACTCCCAGAATCACCCGCTAAATGGCTATAAATCATGGACCACCTTAAGTTACCTCTAGTAAAAATAAAATAAAACAAAATATTAAATTCAAGTAGCCCCTGAGTTGAAGATTTTCAAATGTCATACAACTTAAAATAACAAACATTCCTACATGACCTCTCCAACACTTAATTTACTAAAGAATGTTTCTAGAACATTTCTAGTTGTCTTGTGGTGTTTTTTGACAACCATTTTTTGGGGCACCATCACTATCCTACTCAATACAGCAGTATTTGGGCAAGTGTTTGCTGAACTATCTCGTTGCTTGATGTCCTCATTAAAAAAACTGAATGCAAAATATACAGTGAAAGGGCTAGTAAAGTTATAGTCCAAACCAGACAAAGCAGGAAATCATTAAGCATGGCAGAAGCGACCAATTGCCTCAGCAGTACTCATTATAGACACACCAGCAATGGTGTTTAAATATGAAGGAAAAGAACAAAATTAAAGAATATGTATGACAGGGGGCTTCCCTGGTGGTTCTAGTGTTAAAGAATCCTCCTGCCAATGCAGGGGGACATGGGTTTGATCCCTGCTCTGGGAAGATTCCACATGCCCAGGGGTGACTAAGCCCATGCACTGCAACTACTGAGCTGCAACTGCTGAGCCCATCGCAACTAGAGAAAGCCCGTGTACTGCAACAAAGACCCAGGACAGCCAAAAGTAAACAAAATAAATAATAATAAAAAAGATATTATGACAGCTGGCATTATCTCATGAAACTGTATGAAAGTCAAAATGGAAAAAGAGAAAACAAAAAGCTCTTTAAAATTATGAATTGAGAATCAGTAAGAAGAAAACATTTCTGTACTTAGAAATAAAAGTTTACAGATATATAGACCTGCTCTTGCTGCTGCTACTCTATTATTAAGAAAATTAGTCTAGTCACACAGTGAAATATCATATAGTTATTAATAAATGACACACATCAATATCATAAATATTTATATAAAGCGTCAGCAACTGAGAAAAGCAGGTCATAGGACTATATGTATATACTGATTACAACTTCATAAAAATCATACTGCATATATTCAATTAGAGAAGTATCAAGATGGTCATAAATAAGTTAGAAATTTAATGTTCACTAACTTCTTTTTTTGGAACTTACTTCAAAACACTGCATGTTTTAGTACAGTCTCCAACTGCAAATATGTGATATTCTCAAATTCTATTTGTAAAAAGGCTGTTGGGAATTTAGGACATTAGGGGTCACAGAAACAATGTTATAAAGGGAGACCGGAGGCTCAGGTTAAGTAGGAAAAGCCTTTTTACCACATAATGGCCTAGATACATTTCAAATACAGTAATGTCTCATGCATTCAACACAACTATAAACATTAATACTGCCCAGCACGTTGTTGCCCTGATGTTTTAATTTACATTACCATTCTTCCAAGTGTGTGCTGCACAACACTGTCCTGGACGGATGCTCCAAGACAAATGAGTTCGGGTCTTGTTAAAGATACTGAGGGCTTCCCTGGTGGCTCAGTGGTAATGAATCCACCTGCCAAAGTGGGAGACATGGGTGCAAGCTCTGGTCTGTGCAGATCCCACACAACACGGAGCAACTAAGCCCGTGTGCTACAGCTCTTGAGCCTGTGCCCTAAACCCAGGAACCACAGCTACTGAAGCCCGTGTGCCCCAGAGTCTTGCTCTGCAACGAGAAGCCACTGCAGTGAGAAGCCCTGGCACTGCAACAAAGAGGGGCTCCCACTTGCTGCAACTAGAAAAAAGCCCACGCAGCAACAAAGACCTAGCACAGCCAAAAATAAATACAAAAGACACAAAAACTCTACAGCAAAGAATTCAGTCTAAGTTGCTAACTCTATGTTTCCCATTTAATCCTTCTCTGATCATCAGTTAAGGTCCCATGGAACAAGTATTACGTAGAACAAATCCAGAAACATTGCCTTTTACTCAAGGGATCCAGGCTGTTGTGTTTTGATGCCTCCTCTTCATAACTAATTTTTGGACCATCAGTTTGCATTCTACCTGTCTCTGTAACCATCCTTCTTTTCAATTTTGGGCTTTTGGTGACTATGAGCTAGAAAGCCAGGTAATCCAGCTTGTTAAAACTGTGTCCAAAGTTAACAGGCTCAGAGAGTTTCTTCGAGAGTCAAATGCACGCACTGAGGCTTATCAACTTAGTACTATTTCATCTACTCATCTTTCCAGACTCTTTTTGGATCTCAGCTGTGTTGTTCAAGAAGTGAGATTCTGTGCAATCCTGGTTCAACTACGTTACATTAGACCACAAGCTCAAGAGGAGCAGGGGCAGTGTGAGTTCTTGCCCATCAATATCTCTGAAGAACCTGTTACATCAGAACCTCCCTGGTGGTCCAGTGGTTAAGATTCCCAGCTTCCACTGCAGGGGACGTGGGTTCCATCTCTGGTCAGGGAATTAAGATTCCACAGGCAGTGTGGCCAAAAAAAAAGGAACAAAAGACTTTCCCACAATTGCCACATTGTATGTACTTGACAAAACTTGATAATTATTAGTGGACTACCTCTCAGCACCAGCTATAACATTAATTTTTGGCAAAACACATTACAAATTTTAACTCTGCACACCAGAAACACACTTCCTCCTCTCCTCCTTCAAGCAGAGGTATCAGGAACTTTTGCCTCTGCCTAGAGTTTATCCACCTCCTATGGTATTCCCACTCAAGCATAGAGGGCTTTATGAAAGTTACTGAAAGTTGGGGATGAGCAGTACTGACCTCATCTCTTAGGAGAATGAGAATCAGGGGACACAGATTTAGATCATATGTAAGAAAGCATTTCCACCCAGCTCATGAAATCTGCTGTAATACTGTAATGGGTGACCACAGCCTGCAGTCTTGCCTTCTAGGAAGGCACCTCTGGAGCTGGCTCTTTCTTTTGACTGATGTGCGTGTGTCCACCCCCAAACACACCTCTTTAACAATAGCAGAGTCATAGGAAATCAATTCAGAACTCAGGTTGTAAGCACATAAGTAAAAGATGGAAGTGAATATTCTTGAAGAATGGTTCACTCAAGCAGCCTAGGCCTGATTAAAAGAAAAAAAATCCCTCCCCACACAGTACAGCAATTCTGTGAAAACAGGTTATTTCTCTCTCGGGTTGATTCTTACCTTTAACCCCACCCCCACACTTGTCATAAGTATTGTTTACAAACGATGCTTAAGACAACTGGTAGCCTTCTTTTCTCCAGAACAGTCTACCCTTGATGTGGCCATCTCCATCAGCTACATATTTTTAATTCTTACCAGAAGGAGACAATTAGCTTATTCATAAAGAACTGATTCTTACCGCTCTTAAGGCGTGATTCCACTCCAATTTCTAGGGATCCACTAGCCTACTCTTAAGTTTCTCTGTTGGCCTGGCATCCCTTGCCCGGTTGAGTCCCCTCCACCTTTCTCAGTTAGAACTTCACCTCTCAAGTGCCAACCTGGAAATACAGAACTCCTGCATTTGGATCGCGTCTGCTTGGGGTTGTGTTTTTACCTTAAAAATCACTCAAAAAATTTTGAGATCTAGAAGTCTCTCTTATGAGAAGAGGAGGCGAAGGGGGCCTGGGCAGGGGGCCGAAATGGTGTGCTTGTGCGGAGCTCCAGCGCCGCACAACGAAGAGAGGCGCAGAACTGGCACCGAGGCAGCAGAAAAGCCGGGCCAACGCCCCGCGCTGTTCCCCGCCGCGGACCCCTTCTCCTCCGGCTCTAACAAGCAATCAAAAGCGGCCTAGGCACTCCGGCCTGCTCCACTGACCCGGTGCCCATCACCGACACAGTCCGTCCGCAAAAACTTTCCGCCCGCTCGCAGCAGCCGGAACTACAGGGCCGCGCGACGAAACGGAACTCAGCGCCAGGGATGCGCGAGGCGCTTGGGGCGGGGCTTTAAGGACTTTGTGGGCGGGGCTTGTCTTGCTCAGCGACGAGAGCCACCGACCTCTCTCCCCACAGGACCTCGAATCGACTTCGCCGGGCCCTGGGCTATGCCTGCCTCTTCTCTCCTTCCCCGTTCTCGGGCTCTTCCTTTTTGTTTCTAGCCTTCTGCCCACCTGCCTCTCGTTGACGCATGGGCCTCAGTTATCTGGGTAACCCCATGACCTGTTGACAGTCTGTCTCCTCACTCACCTGGGCCCGTTGGTGCACCAGCTTGACCCTCACTGGTATTTGCCCCTCTTCCCCGTCCCTCTTCAGACCCCTCACTCATATCCTCTGAACCAGGTGACAGACCCCTCTTCCTACTCTTTTTAAAGTAATCCCTGCTTGAGTAGTGCCCATAAGCATACTGTGTATTCGTAGCTGACGTGAGCCAGTTTCCATATCAAGACTTTCCCTCTTGGTCTCAGCCCAGATGCTCACTTTGTCCCTCGCACAGAGTTGGACACGACTGAAGCGACTTAGCAGCAGCTTTTGAGGGAAGCAGGGAGAGGGTTCAGTCAGTTCCCTTGCCCAGGCCAAGGTCACTGCTGAGGATTTGCATTTAGGCTTTTCTGTGAGGTCCTTGCCAGCCTCACCTCTGGCCACCCGGTGTCCCCATAGCAGCCTATGCCTCAGCGAGGTCTTTGAGGGGACAAGAAGAGACTTTCTTTCTAACCTCTTGGGAGCCAGGGAATGTCAACTAGAGATAGGCCTAAATGAATGCCAGCAGGCCCCTGGCTAGTTATGGTTCAAAGAACAATTCTGTACCACATAGGTTACAAGTGGGAACAGAAAGGCATCTAGAAGGCTTTAGGCCTTTGCCTCCTTTTCTTCCGATCTTCCCTGATGGGGTGTGGTAGGGGGTGGGTCAAAGAGGGAGGATGTTTTGAACAAACAACTAAGTCTGACTAGTCACAGTTTGTTCTGTGGGAGAGTGTGGGCTCCAGTCGCTGTAGTTCTTTCCTGTCTCCTCCTTACATCAGAGAGGGCAGAGGATGGCACATCAGTCCATGGGCATGTCCCTGGCAGAATCAGGGGCCAAGGACAGATAAGGCATTATTTGCTTCAGAACTCCTCTTCCAGCTTGGCTGGTCCCACCATCTCAAGACTCCTGTGCTTGAGCAGGCACTGCTGCTGCTGCTAAGTCACTTCAGTCGTGTCCGACTCTGTGTGACACCATAGACGGCAGCCCACCAGGCTCCCCCGTCCCTGGGATTCTCCAGGCAAGAACACTGGAGTGGGTTGCCATCTCCTTCTCCAATGCATGAAAGAGAAAAGTGAAAGTGAAGTCGCTCAGTCTGTCCGACTGTTTGCGACCCCATGGACTGCAGCCCACCAGGCTACTCCGTCCATTGGATTTTCCAGGCAAGAGTACTGGGGTGGGGTGTCATTGCCTTCCCCGAGCAGGCACTGGACTCTAGGTAAGTAAGGCTGCATCCTGATTACTTAGTTATAGTTTAAAATTCTTTCCCTAGTTGGAGGGATGTGGCCAAGATCTTGTGGGTAAGGGAGTTGCTGAGTTACCCCTAATGTGTGACAACAGCCCTGTGCTTAGTTCCATGGCCTGATTCGTTACCTTACCCAGTACTAAAGATTGAATTTATTAGTTTGCTGATGGGTAATCACATCTTCTGAATATAGGCTTTCAGGAAACCTGGGAAGCAAAAGGACAGTTGATTAAAATTGATGATGAAAGGTAGAACTATCAAGAGGACCATATCACTTGAGGCAACTGGTAAGTGTTTTTGTTTTTTAATTCTTAGTAGAATTCCATTAAACATCAAAAGGTTGTTCAGTGAATATAAAATCAGAGAACATTAGCACAAAGAGTTAGAAGGTCGTAAAGGATATGTCTTTCAAGTCAGAGCAGGCTAATGAATTTCTTTTTCCCACTCAAGAGACCTTTTGCATTTGCATGTTTCCACACATACATTAAAGGAAATCAATAAACAACTTCTTTTTGCATAATTTGTCATCCCCTTTATTTTTTCCTGCTTTGAAACAGTGGACCACTGTCACAGAGGCTTTGAAAGGCAGAGTGATTTGGTCTCCAGTCTGGCAGTGTAAAGGTTAGTGACAGAAATAACATGCTGCTCACAAAAGCCAGGTATTGAGGCTCAAGGGAAGTTCAGATACCCATCTAATCTCCTACAGCATGTGTTGAAATGTAGATTCTAAGACCATGCTGACTGAATTGAAATTTCATGGATTGGTGCCTGAAATGTTCACTGTTAAGTTCCGCATATGATTTTTCACCTACAGAGAGGAAAGGTAAGGAGTGAGTGAGGAAAAGGGGAAGAGAGAAAGTGAGGAGAAGGCAGTGAGTCCACATTCCTTTTCTGTTCTTCCCTCCCTTTCCATCTCTTATACTGTTTTGCCCTGTCTTCCTCCCTGCCTTCTCTAGTCTAGACCTTGTCCAATGACAAATCATACTTCTAAGCTCCAGGCTATCTGCTTTCCCTCATCATCCCACTCTATTCCTCTATTTTCACCAAAGTAGAAGTCCAAAGAAACTGTAGATATGTCCCATTTGTCTTAATAATAGTGAAGATGTTCAAACATAGATAAAGATGGGGAGCAGCATAATAAACCCCCACATACCCTTCATCCCGTTTCTACTATCAGCTCAATTCTCAGTCCTCTTTCATTTATACCCTACCCACTTCTCTCCCAACATTTTGTTTTGATGCAGATCACAGATTGCATAACATCTTATCTGTAAATATTTTATTATGTATCCCTAAATTAGAAGGATTTTTTGATGAATAAGCTTTATTTTTTTTAGAGCACTTTTAGGTTCACAGCAAAATGGAGTAAAAGAACAGAGAGTTCTCATATCCTCTGTCTAGCACACACAGCCTCCACCACTGTCAACGTCCCAGCACCAGAGTGATACATTTGTTATACTCTATAAACCTTCACTGACACAGCATTATCACCCAAAGTCCATAGTTTATTATAGGGTTCACTCTTGGTGCTGTACATTCTGTGGGTCTTGACAAATGTATGGTGACATGTATCTAGCATTGTAGCATCATACAGAATAGTTTCACCGCTCTAAAAATCCTCTCTGCTCTTTTTATCCCTTCCTCTTTAATGACTTCCAGGAACCACTGATCCTTTTACTTTCTTCATGGTTTTGCTTTTCCAGAATGTCATATAGTTGGAATCATACAGTAAGTAGTCCTTTCAGTTTGGCTTCTTTTGTTTGGTAATATGCATTTAAAGTTCTTTCATGTCTGTTCATGTGGAGAAGGCAATGGCAACCCAGTCAAGCACTCTTGGCTGGAGAATCCCATGAACAGAGGAGCCTGGTGAGCTGCAGGCCGTGGGGTCGCTAAGAGTCGGACATGACTGAGCGACTTCACTTTCACGCATTGAAGAAGGAAATGGCAACCCACTCCACTGTTCTTGCCTGGAGAATCCCAGGGACGGGGGAGCCTGGTGGGCTGCCGTCTCTGGGGTCGCACAGAATTGGACATGACTGAAGCGACTTAGCAGCAGCAGCATTGGTGGTTGTACTGTTATATATTCCTGATGCTCTACCTTCTCACCAGCATTTGATGTTGTCAGTGTTCTGGATTTTGACTATAGTAATAGGTAAATAGTGGTATATCATTGTTGTTTTAATTTGCAATGCCCTAGTGACATATGATGTTGAACATCTTGTCATGTGCTTACTTGCTATCTGTATATCTAATTTGGTAAAGTGTCTGTTCCGGTGTTTTGCCCATTTTTTAAATCAGGTCATTTGCTTTCTTCTTGTTAAGTTTTAAGTGTTGTTTGTATATTTTGGATGTGTGTGTATGTGTTTGTGTGTGTGCTTAGTCGCTCAGTTGTGTCCAACTCTTTGTGACCCCATGAACTGTAGGATTCTCCAGAATACTGGAGTGGGTTGCTGTGCCCTCCCCCAGGGGATCTTTCCAATCCAGGGATTGAACCCAAGTCTCCCGCATTGCAGGCAGATTCTTCACCATCTGAGCCACCAGGGAAGCCCTTATTTAGATAATGATCCCTGAACAGGTATGTATTTTGCAAATAGTTTCTCCCAATCTGACTTGTCTTCTCATTCTCTTGAAAGGGAGAGACTTAAGTCCATAACAATTACTGTACTATTATCACATTTAAAATAAGTAGCAGTAAACCCCTATTTTCATCAAATACCTAGTCAACTTTCAAATATCCAGTTGACTCATAAATTTCATAAGTTTTATTTTTTTACATTTTGGTTGTTTGCATTAGGATCCAAGTAACATCTAGACATTGCAATCTCTTGATATATGTCTAAAGTCTCTTAATCTGTAGGTTTATTCCTACATATCGTTCTTCCTTTGCAGTATATTTCATAAAGAAACTCTGATCTCCCTCTCAGTCCTCCTTCAGTTTTTTCCACAGCATTTGAGAAAACCGCAAAGCTTTCTCAGTCTAAAATAATGGACTCATTGAAAAAACAAACAATTTTATACAATTGCAGTTTCAATTAACTTCATCTCTGCTCTGTATATAGGGGTGAATCTTATCCTCAGTTGGATCCCCAGGGTCTGGAATGTGACACTCAATATATATTTGTGGAAAGAAGATAGGAGGAAGGAAGAGAGTTTGTTAGGAAAAAGGTCAAAGAGAGAAAACAGAAAATTTGGTGGATGCTACATTTGTCTGAGAAAGTAGAACTGAACATTTTAATTTAGAATACCCTCTCCTTTGAAAAATGATATAAAGTCTAAATTTTAAAGGCTTCTCATAATATCGGCCTACATCTCTTTCCAGGCTCTCCCCTCATCCTCTTAAAACTCTGGTAATATCATCTTTCACTGAAAAAGCAGTATAAAGCAAAACAAAAATATTTTTTCAGTCAGTTCAGTTCAGTCACTCAGTCCTGTCTGACTCTTTGCCACCCCATGGATTGCAACATGCCAGGCTTCCCTGTCCATCACCAACTCCTGGAGCTTGCTCAAACTCACATCCATCAAGTCAGTGATGCCATCCAACCATCTCATCCTCTGTCATCCCCTTCTCCTCCTGCCTTCAATCTTTCCCAGCATCAGGGTGTTTTCCAATGAGTCCGTTCTTCGCATCAGGTGGCCAAAGTATTGCAGTTCAGCTTCAGCATAAGTCCTTCCAATGAATATTCAGGACTGATTTCCTTTAGGATGGACTAGTTTGATCTCCTTGCAGTCCAAGGGACTCTCCAGCATCTTCTCCAACACCACAGTTCAAAAGCATCAATTCTTCTGTGCTCAGATTTCTTTATGGTCCAACAGTCACATCCATACATGACTGTTGGAAAAACCATAGCTTTGACTAGATGGACCTTTGTTGGCAAAGTAATGTCTCTGTTTTTCAATATGCTGTCTACGTTGGTCACAGCTTTTTTTCCAAGGAGCGTGTGTCTTTTAATTTCCTGGCTACAGTCACCATCTGCAGTGATTGTGCAGCCCAAGAAAATAAAGTCTCTCACTGTTTCTACTGTTTCCCCATCGATTTGCCATGAAGTAATGGGACTGGATGCCATGATCTTTGTTTTTTGAATGTTGAGTTTTAAGCCAGCCTTTTTACTCTCCTCTTTCACTTTCATCAAGAGGCTCTTCAGTTCTTCTTTGCTTTCTGCCATGAGGGTGGTGTCATCTGCATATCTGAGGTTATTGATATTTCTCCCAGCAGTCTGGATTCCAGTGTGCTTCATCTACATTTCACATGATGTACTCTGCATATAGGTTAAATAAGCAGGGTGACGGTAAACAGCCTTGACATACTCCTTTCCCAATTTGGAACCAGTCAGTTGTTCCATGTCCGGTTCTAACTGTTGCTTCTTGACCTGCATACAGATTTCTCAGGAGGCAGGTAAGGTGGTCTCATATTCCCATCTCTTTTAAGAATTTTCCACAGTTTGTCGTGATCCACACAGTCAAAGGCTATGGAGTAGTCAATAAAGCAGAAGTAGATGTTTTTCTGGAACTCTCTTGCATTTTTATGACACTACAGATGTTGGCAATTTGATCTCTAGTTCCTCTGCCTTTTCTAAATCCAGCCTGAACATCTGGAAGTTCTCTGTTCAGTTCATGTACTGTTGAAGCCTGGCTTGGAGAATTTTGAGCATTTGCTAGCGTGTCAGATGAGTGCAATTGTGCGGTAGTTTGAACATTCTTTGGCATCGCCTTTCTTTGGGATTGGAATGAAAACTGACCTTTTCCAGTCCTGTGGCCACTGCTGAGTTTTCCAAATTTGCTGGCCTGTTGAGTGCAGCACTTTAACAGCGTTATATTTTAGGATTTGAAGTAGTTCAACTGGAATTCCATTACTTTGACTAGCTTTGTTTGCAGTGATGCTTCCTAAGGCCCACTTGACTTCACATTCCAGGATGTCTGGCTCAAGGTGAGTGATCATACCACTGTGGTTGTCTGGGTCATTAAGATCTTTTTTGTATAGTTCTTATGTGTATTCTTGCCACCTCTACTTAATATTTTCTGCTTCTGTTAGGTCTAGACAATTTTGTCCTTTATTGCACCCGCTTTTAGAAAGTTATAAAAGAGACTTACCTGGGGGGTGTTCCAATGGTTAAGAATCTGCCTTGCAATGCAGGGGATATGGGCTGGATCCCTGGCCAGGGAACTAAGATGCCATATGCCACAGAGCTGCTAAGCCTGTGCACCACAACTAGGGTCCACATGCCACGCAAAAGGTCCCATATGATGCAACTGAGACCCAAGGCAGCCAATACATAACTAAATAATAATAATAATTAAAAGTTGTAGAATTAATTCATTTATATGGGAAAAATTCAGATAGTTTCAAAATACATGAAGTGAAAATTTAGTGTTTCCCTTCCTAGAAGTAACCGTTTATATCTCCCTGCCTTAAATATGATTCCAGTCACTGAGTTTGAGAGATATAGTACAAAGTTTTTTTTTGTTTGGTTGGTTTTATTCATTCTATATTTGTTGGTGACAAAAGTACATCCATTCTTATATAGTCTCTGCAGAAGTGTTTCTACATAAATATATTATGATTGGACTTACTATGGGCAGGGCATTTACTGTGCTAAGAAAATTTAGTCAACAAACAGTTCTTGAGCTCCTACTTAGTGCAAGCACTAAGCAGACAGCATGAACCGGTCAGGCAGAGTCCCATACCTCACGAAGCTGGCATTCTAGGTGTCATCCCTTTTAGTTTTATGTCTATTTATTGACTGTGTGAATCACAACAAACTGTGGAAAATTCTTAAAGAGATGGGAATACCAGACCACCTTACCAGCCTCCTAAGAAATCTGTATGCAGGTCAGAAAGCAACGGTTAGAACCGGACATGGAACAACAGACTGGTTTCAGACTGGGAAAGGAGTATGTCAAGGCTGTATTTTTGACAAATATAAATTTACGATGACTTTTGGATTATATTACTGAACTGGGTAAGAAATTACAAAACTCCAATGGAAAACCTGGAAACTTCATCCAGATGAACAAGAATTAATTGCATGGGATTGAATCAACTGATAAGTATGATTCATAATTTTATAACTTTTTAATGAAGTATACTGGCTTTTAAATCTTTGTTTTCCAGAGAATCTTTCCTCTTACACTGTGGCCTGTAACGAGTTGATAAAGTATCCCTTTGTAAACAAAGATGAAACATTATATTTTTCGCTTTACCTTATCCCTCCAGAATTTGGCTTCTCTAGCTGGCTCTCCGTGGGCTTAATTGCTTATTACAATCAGATTACAACTAGTTCTGCCACTCATTGTTTCAATTTTTTATCTCCTGTTGTTTTCAAATTATTTATTCCTTGTACTTCTCTCTGCTGTATTATGATTTTATTAACATCCTAGCTGTATTTTTATATCCTATCTATTTTTTGAGATTATTATCTCTTACATAAACCAATGTGTAACTAGGCCTCCAATAAAATTAGTGGTGACTAAAGGACTTCCCTGTAGCTTAGAGTACAAATCTGCCTGCAATGCAGGAGATCTGGGTTTGATCCCTGCGTTGGGAAGATCCTCTAGAGAAGGAAATGGTAACCCACTCCAGTATTCTTGCCTGGGAAATCCCATGGACAGAGGAGTCTGATGGACTACAGTTCATGGGGCTGCAAAAAGTAGGACGTGACTGAGCGATTATCACTATGACTACTATGAAATGTCATGAGGCAGCTGATCATATATATAACTCTGCGTAGAATAATTGTAATAGTGCCACTCGAGAAGCAGCAGCAAGGGAAAATATTTCCTGGATCATAATAGACTAGTAAGATAGAAGAAGAGAGGCGAAAAGCAAAGGAGAAAAGAAAAGATATAAGCATCTGAATGCAGAGTTCCAAAGATGGATAGGGAGGCCTGGCGTGCTGCGATTCATGGGGTTGCAAAGAGTTGGACATGACTGAGCGACTGAACAGAACTGAACTGAACTGAAGATAGAAGATCCAGAGAATGTTTAAAAACATTATTTATTTACTTTGGCCATGCCATGTGACTTGAGGGATCTTAGTTCCCTGATCAGGGATTGAACCCAGACCCTGGGCAGTGAAAGCACCAAGTCCTAACCACTGGGCTGCAAGGGTATTCCAGAGAATTTTAGATTATCAATAGGGCTTGATCCAAAATTAGCACATTAACCATCAACAGAATCTTTGCCTGATCTGAAGAATTGATGCTTTTGAACTGTGGTGTTGGAGAAGATGCTGGAAAGTCTCTTGGACTGCAAGGAAATTAAACTTCAAGGGTATTCCAGAGAATTTTAGATTATCAATAGGGCTTGATCCAAAATTAGCACATTAACCATCAACAGAATCTTTGCCTGATCTGAAGAATTGATGCTTTTGAACTGTGGTGTTGGAGAAGATGCTGGAAAGTCTCTTGGACTGCAAGGAAATTAAACTAGTCAATCCTAAAGGAAATCAGTCCTGAATATTCACTGGAAGGACTGATATTGAAGCTGAAGCTCCAATACTTTGGCCACCTGATGCGAAGAACTGACTCATTGGAAAAGACCCTGGGAAAGATTGAAAGCAGGAGAAGGGGACGACAGAGGATGAGATGATTGGATGGCGTCACCAACTTGATGAACATGAGTTTGAGCAAGCTCTGGGAGTTGGTGATGGACAGGGAAGCCTGGCTTGGTGCAGTCCATGGGGTTGCAAAGAGTTGGACATGACTAAGTGACTGAACTGACCTGACAAGCCTAGTGCCATGGGACNTGATTGGATGGCGTCACCAACTTGATGAACATGAGTTTGAGCAAGCTCTGGGAGTTGGTGATGGACAGGGAAGCCTGGCTTGGTGCAGTCCATGGGGTTGCAAAGAGTTGGACATGACTAAGTGACTGAACTGACCTGACAAGCCTAGTGCCATGGGACAAACTTGGTCATAAAATGCCTCCTAAATGTTGGTCAGATTTATGACCTAGAGGAGGTGCTATGGGCAAATAATAACACTTGCCATATCAGTAAACAAAGTATGTTATGGCCATCGAGCCATCGGCCTCTGCCACTGCCCCCACCACCATAGATGAGGTGCATATCAAAGGAATAATTTCATTAATCCCAGATTCTTGCACTATTCCATACATAGAAAACTGGTAAACTCAACTTGAGATGTCTGTTTTTCTTTAACTGGCAGTAATCTTTTGATTTTGACTACGTGGGTTTTGTTTTTTTTTTTTTTTTTGCAAAAACTCCTATATTATTCTGGCACCTCCCATAGCTCTTTGGAACAGTCCCTCAGAGCTATCTCAGAGGTTGTATTCCAGGCTTAAGTCCTCAGTCATGCCCCAAATAAAACCTAATTCTCCAGTTAAAAATTATTTACTTATTGATTGATGGGTGTATTGGGTGTTCGTTGCTGTGTGCAGGCTTTCTCTTGTTGCACCAAGCGGGGTCTACTCTCTGGTTGTGGTCCACAGGCTTCTCACTGCAGTGGCTTCTCTTGTGGAGAAGTGCAAGCTCTAGGCACATGGGCTCAGTGATTTGTGGTACTTAGGCTTAGTTGTCCCTTGGCATGTGGGATCTTCCAGGACCAGGGATCGAACCTGTGTTCCATGCATTGGCAGGCAGATTCTTAACCACCGGACCTCCAGGGCAGTACCAATTTTCCACTGTTAGGTTTACATTTTTTTTCAGTTGACAATATGTGCCAGCCTGCACTGGGGTGATCTGTCAGTGCCTTCTCCTCCAAGAATTTCCCTTAGACCTGATAAGATATTTTTATGTGTGAAATGCTCTAAAGTTGATAAAGTATTTCCTCCACATTCCCTGACTTTTAAAAATAGATTTTATTTCTTAAAGCAGTTTTAGTTTCACAGTAAAATTGACTGGGTATTCCCTTATTTTTAACTTTGATTTTCACATCTACCCTACAGATAGGTAGGACAGGTGTTATTATCTCTGTATTTACATTTAAATTACATTTAGAATCACACAGTAGCAAACAGAGCCTGGTGCTAACTGAGGTTGTCTGATCTTTTAAGCCTCAGACATTTTCACTTGTTTCCCAGAGTGCCTTCTAAATCTTTTTAAATCTATCCTCCCCACCCCCAAGCATGGGAACCGTGGATACCTGCTCATTCTCAGGGTTAGAAATAAGTTTGAGAAGTTCCCACCATTTCTCACTTGAATGCAGGGGCCCACAGAGAACCCACCTATGTCTCTGGTGGAAGGTCTACTCTTGCAGGCTCTGGTAGAGGCAGTGGGATGAGAGCTTGTACAATGCCCTGATAAGCTTCTTAGAAGCGGGTATTAGCTGGGATTGGATATCCTTCCCCTGAGACGCCCTTCACACCTGACCCTGCCTTGAATTAGGATTCCGTAGGATCAGGAGACAGGAGAATGGGTGTTTTCTGCTGTACAGCTTCAGACCCACTCTTTGAGACCCTGATTCTGACAGGTTTCCAGAACTGAGAAGACACCCAGATGTCCAGGTTTGAAGGTAAATGATGCGATTAGGTAGGAGGGACCAGCTGGGGTGCCAGCTCATCTCTGTTACATAACATCAGAAAAAGTTTCTTTAGCAGATTCAGAGTGTTGAATATATGGCAAAGGATAGGGTGGACAGGGAGATGGTGGAAAGACAATTATAGGAATCAAGGACAAAGAAGGAAATTCATTTATTCCATAAGTCTCCTTTTGCTTTTTAAGACACCTGTATTTGCATTGCTAATTAGAATGGTATGTGCAGAAAGACTGGTTCCTTAGAAAGCTCATCTGCACTGCTGCTCACTAGCTATGTGATATTGAGCAAGTCACATCTCTCTGGACCTCAGTTTCTTCATGTCTCAAATGGAGAGTTGTATTAAACAGTGTAATTCATTCCACCTTTAATGACCTAAGATTCTATGTGTTATTCATTTAGTTTCTAATATATTACTTCATATACAAAACTGATCATTTCTAGTTATTGTTTTGTAATAATCTGTGGACATTGATTAGAGATTTAATATTTACCTGGACTGGGCCTTAAATATTCTTCCCTTCTGAGTCCTTATATAAAATTAATCCATATGGGGCATTGATTCTGTACAATGCTTTTCATAAACCTTATGTGTTTTTGCTGTCCTAACATTCCCATGACATAGGTATTGTTATTGCTATTTACCTATATAGGTATTGTTAATACTATTATTATTTCTATGAAATTAAATTTAAAAGTTATAACACACACATGATAAAAAGGTTAAACAGACTAAACAGTAGAATTTACTGAAAAGTAAATCTCCCTCTCATCCTGGATCCTTAGTTTCTCTTTTCCAGATGTCCTTTCAGAGATAATCTTTGCATAATCAAAGTATATTTTAGCATGCCAATTTTATAGATGAGGTGCTGAGATTCAGCCTGTCCAGGGTGACGCAGCTAGTAAGCAGCAAGTCTGGGAACCTAACCTTTGACTCTATTCCCCGTATTCCTCCCGTGACACCACGCTGTCTGCGAAGCTTTATGACATTGACTTTTAGGCTTTGTCCCCTCTGAATGATGGTGGAATCATTTTAAGTCAGTCCAGTAAAAACACATAGAGCCTCAGTGTCTCTGGAACTGCTTTCCATTACTGCCTCTTTCTGTCTAAAGCTTGAAATCATGTCTCCTTACTTCCTTTTTGCCTTTGATAAGTTAAGATCTGTGGCCTGGAGCACCAGCTACAGACGAGTGAGCTCTCAGCAACTCTGGCTGGACCTGAGGAGTGTGGGCAGACCTTTTGCAAGGATCCCAAGGAGGGCTGGGTAGACCCAGCTTAGGAACCTGGGCTGCTGGCATGCCTACACAGCAATGAGGACCTTGAGATGCTCCTGGAACAAAGGATAGTTTTTTTTTTTCTCCCCGCAGAAACAGTTACCTTCACAACAAAGGCTCCTGTGTGAATAGTCACTCTTCCAGATGAGGGTTTGGTGGATCCAGCTATCCTTTTAGGAGCAGATAACCTTGTCTTTTCTTTTTCTTTCTAGGTTTGTGGCTACCCCCTGGCTGGTCTTCATGGAGGAATCTTCTCTGATTTCTAATCTGAATCCCAGAGCATCCCCCATTTTTCTGTGGACAAAATGAGAAGCCTTCTATAGCCAGGCATAACTGGCCATCATGGGTAAATTGATCAGGATGGGGGCACAGGAGAGGCGGTCACTCTGGCCAAAGCGGCTTCATTGGAGTCGCCCCCTCTTCCTATTGGGAATGTTGATCATAGGTTCCACCTACCAGTACCTGACGAGCCCGCAGGGCCTCCCCACACTGTGGGCAGCAGTCTCTTCCCAACACCCTGTAAAAGTAGCCAGCCGGGACCTTTCCAACAAGGAGATGATGATGGTGAGCAGTGAGACTTCAAAATCTAGCTCTGAAATGGAGGTTGAGGCATGGGCATCCGAAGCCACAGCAGGCAGAGATGGAAAAACACCTGGCATAGCAATGAAGAACACCCCCAGTACACCTAGAATAACAGCCAGCATCACTCCAACGATACCCAAGAATAACTACAGCCCAACACCAACAGGCACAGGAAAAGTTAAGGAAGACACCTCAGCCACACCCAGCGGAGAACTGAATCACTACACTCGAAGCAGACCATCGGTAAATAGCTATATCCCCGTGACACCCAGGGGAGAAGTAAAGAGCTCCCGCCCAACTCAATCCAGGGGAAAGGTGGAGAAATACTCCCCATCCCCACTTGGTAGAATGGTAAACAGTTATGCCCCATCTACACTCATGACAAGTCCAAGGAGCCATGGGATCACCCCCAGAACAACAGTGAAAGACAGTGAAATTGTGGCAACCAAGAAAACATTGGCAACCAACCCCTCCAAGAGACTAGTGGAGAAAACCACCCCAACTCCTCTCAAGGAAATAAATAACACCCCAACCTTCCTGTTAAGTGACTTAGAAACAGACACCATGACTTCTCCAAGAAATGTGGTAGAAAAGAAGACCCTAACTACCCCCAGAAGAGTGGACAGTAATATCTCAACCAACCACCAGGGGTTGGTGGGGGAAAACAATCTGACAGCACCCCAAGGAATGGTCCTGGAGCACACTGTGGCCATCTCTGAGGGGCAAGTGACAATAAGCACCATGACACACAGCAGCCCAGCAGAAACCAAAGCTTCTACTGATGCTTGGAAAGTCAGGAATCCCTTGTCCAGAACCAGTGCACCGACCATCAGAATATCCTCAACCACCGTCAGGGGGCTTTTGAAGAACCCTTCCAAAGCACCCAGCACTCCAGCAACTCCCAGAGTCAGGACAAATCCGACCATTCAGGTCCGCCACTGCCTGGTGGTGGAGCCAGCCCCAGTTGCACCCACTGCCCCTTCCCCTAGTTGGACAACAGCTGCAATCCCAGAGATTCCTAGTCCCTCAGGACAGCCAGACCTGCATCCCAAGGCAGAGTACCCCCAAGACCTGTTCAGTGTGGAGGAGCGGAGGCAGGGCTGGGTGGTCCTGCACATCTTTGGCATGATGTATGTGTTTGTAGCCTTGGCCATCGTTTGTGACGAGTACTTTGTCCCTGCCCTGGGCGTCATCACAGACAAGCTGCAGATCTCTGAGGATGTGGCAGGCGCTACATTCATGGCTGCTGGAGGCTCTGCCCCCGAGCTCTTCACCTCCCTCATTGGCGTCTTCATCTCCCATAGCAATGTGGGCATCGGCACCATAGTGGGCTCTGCAGTGTTCAACATCCTCTTTGTCATTGGCACTTGTGCCCTCTTCTCCCGGGAGATCCTCAACCTCACCTGGTGGCCCTTGTTCCGTGACATCACCTTCTACATCTTTGACCTAATGATGCTCATCCTCTTCTTCCTGGATAGCCTTATTGCATGGTGGGAGAGTGTGCTACTGCTGCTGGCTTATGCCTTCTATGTGTTCACCATGAAGTGGAACAAACAGCTTGAGCTCTGGGTGAAGGAGCAGCTCAACAAGAGGCCAGTGGCCAAGGTCATGGCCCTAGGGGACCTCAGCAAGGTAAGAGCAGGTTGGCTCAGACTTGTTTAGTCCCTTTTGGGCAAAAGACCAGGGGAGGGGGCGTGGAAGGCAGGGACTGAAGAATGAAAAATGCTGGATCAGACCTAAAGAGATGAGTGAGTGTTCTGGTTCCCTCGCAATTCATTCAATATTAATAGAGTCCTATTCTCTGCAGTTGCCTTGCTGGGCCTTTGCAAGAATGACCTTGGGTCAACACCTAGTCATCCCATAAAATGGTTATTATTATGATCCCCCATTGGCAGGGGAAGAAACTGAGGCCTAATGAAATTAAAGCACTTGTTCAATGTCACAGGGAAAATAGGTGGTGGAGCTAGGATGAACCCAAGTTGGTTGGATTGGGTCTTCAGGAATGATGTTTGAGCTGGGCTTTGGGGAATGTCCAAGGAGATATCAGGCAGGGAAAAATGATAATCTTTTCCATGTGCATGGTGTTTAGGGTTTATCTAGCACCCTTCCTTTCAATTAATCCTGTTTGTTCACATTCCAGACCTGGGGGAGCAGGGCTGGTAGCTTCGTTAGGGTCTGAGAAGGAGGAGATTATTTGAGTTTGGTTTGGTTTTTAAAATATTGGAGGTGGGAGCTCCTCTCATCCACTGACAGGCCAGCCTTGGGTGTAGAGCTCTGTTTCGGTGCTGACTGGAGATCAGATATTAAGAGCTCCAACTCTGGGGCTTTCTTCTGACTTCACAGTTCTGTTCCAAGAATTTCTCTGCCTCTGTGAGGGACCGTCTTGCTAAATTCATTGCTTGAGTCAGTAATCTGGACAGTGCGATTTAATTGGAGAAGTGATCTCTAAACATCCATCCCAAAGTTTTTTGTTCCTTGAGACTCAAAAGTGAGAGGACCCTAGGGAACACAGACCTCACTTCTCTCATGCTCCTAAAGGTGAGTTTGGGCAAAGGTTGGCTCATAGCCTGCCTATTTCAGATCTCAGAGAAGCCACTAGTGTGAGCAGAATTTTGCGTGCAAAGAGTAGAAGGACTTAGCTGCTTAATCCAGCACAATTTTGATGAGTGGGCAGGATGGAGACCAAACTTAGCAATACATCTCAGAGCTATGTGGTACAAAGGAAATGAAATGCAGTTCCTTTAGGTCTTCTGAGATAACGTGTGGTGTTCAGAGCATGGAACTGAGTTGGAAAATGTGGGTTCTAACCCAAGGCCCCCTCTAACTATTTGACCTTGGACAGACCCCTTCTCATCTCGGGGGGAAATGACAGAGTCCAACTAATCATGAAAAGGTTCTGTTTAGCTCTAACATTCATTGTTAATGTCCTGTGTCTAAGTGAGTTCAGTTCTGACAGGCCCAACACAGCGGTTATCTATCTGATCAACTGACCTTCAATTAGTATATTTATGTGGTGGCCCCAGAAGGAGAAATATCCTGCCCAAGTTTGGATAGCCGGAAGGCTTCCAAACTGGAATGGGAACCTGGTATCCTAACTTCCCATTCAGTGCTAACTTCCCAGATGACTGCTCTAAGAAGCCAGAGGCTTCAAAAAGAAAGGGAGACTCAGAGCATTACCTCATTTAAACAAACAGGGGCCTCTCTCCTAACGAAGCTGTCAGGGCAGGCTTTGCTGAAGGTGGCTGTGAAACCTGGTACTCTTTTCTGGGAAAGCATCTGTGGTTTGGTGTATGTTAGACAAGCAGTTTTCAAAATGCCTCTGACTTTCCTCCCAGTCCTTCGCAGTAATTCTGTTTTCATTTAAACTCTGCAAATTCTCAATTTTCCATTTTATCAGAACTAGAGAAAGCTTGCCAAGCAAGTAAAGTATAATTGTGATTTCAAAAGAGAATTTGTAACTTACTTAAAAGACTGTTCAAGGTCTTTAGTAGCAGCTCTTTGCCAAGCAGTGAGAGCAGTGCTAATTACAACTGTTCTTATCTATTTATTAAAGCGGATCCAGTATGAATTTTAATTAACAGCATTATTAAAAAAAAAAAAGAGAGAGATTGAAATACTGGCTGTCCTTGACAGTAAATTTGTATTTATTTAAAATTGAAAGTCTATAGTCAGGACTTTCTGGCACGAACAGCTGCCTTCTAAAAATTAGTGCAAATAACTAAAAAGCTATAACTATTTAGAAATGGTTTTTGAAAACATGTGAATTTGCAGTTTCACCCCAGGTTTCTTATAGCCAGAGAGAGGGGTAACTACCTTTGCTTATATCATTATGTCTGTGTTTGGCTGCCCAAGACCTGTGATCATGTTCAGTTCAGTTCACTTCAGTTCGGTCGCTCAGTCGTGTCCGACTCTTTGCGACCCCATGAATCAGGGAGATAAATTAACCTGTCCTTCACTAACAGACTGAGGCAAGCCATTCTGTTTGAATTCTTCAAGGATTCTCTGAAAATCCAATCTTTGATCTGTGTTTTTCTTTTCTTTTTTGGCCATACCGAGCAACATCAGAATCTCAGTTCCCCAACCAGGGTCTGAACCTGGGCCATGGCCGTGAAAGCCTGGAATCCTAACCACTAGGCTACTAGAGAACTCCCGTCTTGCAGGGTTTTACTGAAAAGTTGTTGATATAGTGTATGTATGTCACAGGGCCTCCACCAGTGTGGATTCCTTTCCCTACTCCCTTTTCTGTGTTGGTACTCATTTTTGTGATTTATGCAAGGGTGTGTACTCACCCCTGCAAATTACCTTACTTTAACTATGAAACTTTAACTCAGAAAATGAGCTTGCCTTGTATGTCACTCACATTGACCTATCAGTTCACACCTCTTCCCTGACTAATGGGTCCCTTTGAGCATCACTTGGAGAAGGCAGGGAAACTAGGCTTAGTAAGTCAGCCAAGCCCCAAAGGTAAGGAAGTAAGAAGTAGGGAAGGGGCAGACAGTGGTCAGGAGTCAAGGAGGAGGAGGGCTGGGGAGAAGTCAGAGCCACGACTGCTCAGAAAGTTTAAGCAGGGCAAAGAGAAGCAGAGGGCAGTGGGAGCCAGCTCCCAGGAACAGGAAAGACACCTGGGCCTCTCCCTTCCTCTCTTGGCGGCCGGGGGTGAGGTGTGGCCACAGGATTAGGCTCATCATTGCTATTACATAGGGGAAATAATCTTTGTGTCTCCCAAAAGGCTAAGCTCAGTGCCTCATCCCTAGCAGAGTATTTGGTTGTTTCCCTAAGGAAACAACCTGTTCCTCTAACAGGTCAGGGTCTCTGGTTTACAGAGAAAAGGGAGTAGGGAAAGGAATCCACACTTGTGGAGGGCCTGTGACATACTTATGTACATCACCTCAACGGCTTTTCAGTAGAACCCTGCAAGACGGGAGTTCTCTGGTGGCCTAGTGGTTAGGATTCTGGGCTTTCACAACCAAAGCCCAGGTTCAGACTCTGGTTGGGGAACTGAGATCCTGCATGTTGCCTGGCATGGCCAAAAAAGAAAAAAAAAAAAAAAAAAAAAAACCAGCCTCTGTGAGAATAGATTGTGATTGCCATTTTGCAGCTCAGAGGCTTGAAGAAGATAAGTAACTCAGCCAAAGTTGATAACTAGCTGGTGGTCCTTGTCACCAGTTCATGAGCCCGTTTGGGTTTTAACCCAGTCTCCTGATAACTTTCCCTGTTACTCTGGTAAAGTCAGTGCAACTTGATAAACCTATATTACTGAGCACTTCGATGAAAAGCAGTAAAAGGGACAGGCATAGACAAAAGTTACTGTAAAGGGGACATTGTGCAAAGTGCTGCAAAGTCGTTTTGCTTTTCTTCCAGATCTCACACTGTTCACCTGTAAACTGAATAGGATGAACTAGGGCAGGGTTTGGTAGACTTCTACTGTAAAGGGCCAGACAGTAAATATTTTAGGCTTTTGCAGGCCGTATAGTCTCTATCACAACTACTCAACTCTGTCACCGCAGCCTGACAGCAGCCACAGACAATAAGTAAGCAAATAGGAATGTCCTGTGGTGTTTTCCTGAGAGTTCTCCCACCTGAAAAATTTGAAGATGTAAGATCAGTATAGAACAATTCATTTTTAATAAAATATTCACCCAGCTGTTATCTGTGGAGTTCTCAGCTAGAGGAGGTTTCACTTTTTATTCTGCTCTGATAATCTAGAATCAGAATAAAGTATTTTTTTGTTTTTGGTAAATGATTCTAGTCAGAGTTCACACTTGAAAATATTTCCAGAAAAAAAAAATGATGTAGTATCAAACACAGACACACAGTAACTAGAGTCTTTCTTGTAACACTGGCTGCAAAAAAAATATCAAAGCTAAGAATATTTCAGACAACATTGTCAAACTGATATGTATTGGTTTGAGAGTGCCTTTTATGAACCCAATAAAGAAATGGTAAATGTTTGTATAGTTATCAACACAGTCTAACTTAGCCTGCTCTGAAACTTTTGTACCTGGGTTTGAAGCTATCAGTGTTATTTGTTCTGGTCCCCCACATAAATATGTGACCTTCCTTGACCATGCATTGTTGCAGAAAGCTGGAGTTGAGGCTCTAACCTGGCTAAAACGCCTTATTGTGCTTGAAGGAGGTTGGGCCCTTCTTTGTAGAGAGAGCTGCAGGCTTAGGTAGAAAGAACCAGCTGTCTGCATGAGATGCTGGTTGGCGAGACAGACCTTCGCCACAGAGCACCAGTGGTGGAAAGATATGCAAGGTGGGGAATGAGACGGGTCCAGGCTCCTTTGGAAACCATATCCACATTCTGCCCCCGAGCATACTTTAGAATGTGAAACCCCAGGAAGAAGTCTGTCAGTCTTTTCTTCAGTGTGCTACAGGCTATTTTCTTCCTGGCAGTTAAAAACAACCACCACAACAACAGGAACCCCAAGCAGACAAACCTGGTGTCTCCTTAGGAACCAGTCTTCCCTTTCTTGTCAGGATTCACATTTACTCCAGTGCCTGCGCTGCCAGCCAGCCAGCTGTCTGCTGTGAAGCAGCAGTCAGTCACCAGCGCCCTTCCTGCCTCTGTTGGGCCTGCCTTTGCCAGCTTGCAGGTAACTCACTGTGCTCCCGAAGCACTCACCCTAGTTAGTCTGAGGGGTTCCCTCCTCTGTTTCTCTCTCTCTCTCTCTTATTTTTTGGCTGCAGCATGCGGCTTGTGGGATCTTAGTTCCCCAACCAGGGATCAAACCCAGGCCCTTGGCAATGAGAGCATGGAGTCCTAACCACTGGAACACCAAGAGTTCCTTAAATTCTTAAATAATAGTCAGCTTCCCCCTAGTTATCAGGAAAATATGTCAAGAATCAAATCCTCAGTGTTAAGGCTTCTTTTCCTCATAAAATTCTCTTAAGCTTTCAGCATTCATCTGCTGGTGGGTGCTAGCAGAGGACAAAATGAATCATAAGAAACAAGCAAATATTAACAGAGAAACTCAAACATCTGATCACACATTTAGAATGACTTATTTTTTTTCTACAGATGTGTGTAAAATCTCTTCTAGAGATTTTGTATCTACTCATACAACAGGGTAATCTTTTTTTCCCTAGTGCTTGTGATGGGATTAAATATGAATTTAGGTAATTATGTGAATGTGAATGTGAAGTTGCTCAGTCGTGTCCGACTCTTTGCGACCCCATGGACTGTAGCCTACCAGGCTCCTCTGTCCATGGGATTTTCCAGGCAATAGTACTGGAGTGGATTGCCATTTCCTTCTCCAGGGGATCTTCCCAACCCAGGGATCGAACCCGGGTCTCTCGCATTGTAGACAGATGCTTTACCATCTGAGCCACCAGGGAAGAAAAGAGCATGACTTCTAGATGCTCTGCCACTTGAATAAACTGGAAATATAAAACTGACAGAAAATGTTTTAATGTGGGGGAGTGGGCATGTGGATGATAGGCAAGTAAAATAAGTTAACACATTTCCGAGTATGAAAAGTGCTGTGAAGACAATAAACAGTGCACATGATGGAGAGTGAAGGTAGTGGGCCCCCATCAGCCAGGGAGAGCAAGGGAGGCCTCCTGGAGGAGAAGTCTAAGTAAACATGTGCAGAATGAGGATTCTTCTGGATTTCTTCCCCATGCTCCATAGGGGAAGATGAGGAAACGTTTGCAAAGACTCAGAGCAGGGACAGACCTCGATTCATTCAGTTCAGAGGAAAGAATTAGAGGTCAGGATTCTTGCCTAGGGAATCCCATGGACGGGGAGCCTGCAGGCTACAGTCCACTGAGTTGCAAAGAGTGGGGATACAACTTAGCAACTAAATAGCAACAGTAGACACTTAGTGAGTAAGGGGAGAGTTGCTTCATCAGGGCCCTGTGGTTCACATATGGAGTTTGGGTTTTATCTGAAGTTCAGTGGGAAACGATGTAATGAGGAATCATATTTAAAAGGTCACTACCTAACTGCTGTGTATAAAGTGAATGGTGGGTGTGCGAGGGTGGAAGCAGGGAGTCCAGTTAGGAGGTTATTGTAGGTATCCAGCATATATTTGTGTGTGTATCTTTGAGAGGTATTTTGAGGACAGAATCACCTGGACTTGGTGGTACTGTGGATGTGGAGGGCCGGTGAGAGGGAGGCAGGGAGTTGGCTTGAGCAGCGAGGTGGATGGTGGCGCCATCTAGTGAGAAAAGGACGAGTATGGGAAGAACAGGTTCCAGGGAGACAAGTTCCCACCCTGGAATGAACTTGAGGGTTTGGCACCTCCAAGTGGATGCCTCTGAGAGGCAGTTGCACAAATGGACTTAAAGCTTATGAACAAGGTCAGGGCTGGAAGTAGAAATTTGTGAATTACCAACAAACGTATGGTTATTAAAATCAAGGACCAGCTGATGCTACTCTGAAAGAGAGGGAGAGGGGGAGAGAGAGAGTTTAGGATTAAGCCCTAAAGAACTCCAGTGTTTGTTTATTTGGCAAACATTTATGGACTCTCTTTGTCAGAGACCTGTATAGGAACTGGGGATACAGTCAGAAATAAGACACAGTCCCAGCCCACAAGCGGCTCAGCCTGTCAGAGGAACAGGAGTTGATCCAGGTTTTGTGGGGTCTGACACTCTTTAAGAAAAGGAATATAAAACCATTGCTACAAAATTAAACAGGAGGCCTTGGAAGGGTTTGTGTAGGGGAGAGATGGACCCTGAGGTTTAAGCTTTATCAGTTCTGTGGTAAATTCCCTTTAGTGGGGAAGACAGAAAAGTAAGACTAAACTTTACCGTATCAGGTGTAATGATATAGTTAAGTGCTGAGGGATTTAGCACTGCTGAGAGTGGACATCTCAACAGAGAGTCAAGGAAGGCTTCGTAGGGGAGGTGATGCTTAGCTGAATCTTGAAGGACAAGCAGGGGTTGGCTGACGGAAGAAGGGATGGGAGTCTCCTAGGCGTGTGTAAAGGCCAGTGCAGCTTCACCCTCTCTCCTTCCCCTGGCCTTTATGCATGTCAAGGCATGTTTTTAAATAGTAAAAAAAAAAAAAAAAAAATGCAGGTGAAGCTAATTTTAATAATGCACTTCTAGCTACTGAGTTCTTGAAGTGAGGCTAGTCTGAATTGCAATGTGCTGTAAGTATGAAAGGGCTTCAGAGGGTTGGTTTGAAAAAAAGGGGCTTCCCAGGTGTTTCAGTGGTAAAGAATCTGCCTGCCTATGCAGGAGATGTGGGTTCAGTTTCTGGGTTGGGGTGATCCCCTGGAGGAGGAAATGGCAACCCACTCCAGTAATTTTTGCCTGGGAAATCCCATGGACAGAGGAGCCTGGCAGGCTGTAGTCCATGGGGTCTCAAAGAGTTGGACATGATTGAGCAACTGAGCACGCATGTATGAGAAAAAAGGTAAAAATTTTTGTTAACATTTTGAAATTAATTACAAGTTGAACTATAATTTTGATATATTGAGTTAAAGTACATTATTAAAATTAATTTCACCTGTTTCCTTTACTGTTTAAAAATGTGACCACTAAAAAAATTAAAATGACATATGTGGCTTTCATTCTGTTGCTATCAGGCAAGCACTAGACTGTAGGTAAGCAGGAGGCTAGAATATGCTTAGCTAAGGAAACTGCCCCCTGAGGACACTGAGCCCTCAAGGTGCAGGGAAGGGACATGATGTCCTCTCAGAAAATCGCTCTGGCTGAGGGGTGAACAATGAACCAGAAGAACAGACCAGGAGTCAGGAGGCTGTTATGGGATGGTAGGCAGGAGAACAGAGAAATGAGGCCACATTTGAGGACTTTCAGGAGCTAGGTCTGACAGGTATACATGAGCTGTGGGGGGAGGAATTTGGGCAGACTTTCAGGTTTCCAGCCTAGATAAATGAGTGGATCAGGGTGCTAGACTGTATTCAGTGAAGTTACGGCTCAGACCAGGGATTTAGAAAATCTTTATTGAATGAATGTCTAAAAGAATATCACAGACTCGCGTGCACAGTTTAGGAACTGTGTCTTGGGTGATCTAGAAAGGGAGAGGTGTGATCAACTGTTGCGTCTGTGGGAGATAGGAACTGGAGGTCAGGAGGACAGGCCCCCTGAGGGTTTGCCCCATTTGCCACCATTCCCGTGAGCACCTCACAAGTGTTGGGGCTTGGCTGGTGTGAAAGACGTCTTTAGTTTCCTCAGCCTCTTGGTTAGTTTTCATGAGGAGACGGTGGGCTGGTGGGGCTGAAGAAAGAGGGGGATGATTGGTGTGGTATGAAAGGTTCATGGGGGAATGTGTTTGTAATAAGGGCATACTCTGAAAGCACCTCATTGCTGGTGCCAGTACCCATATATGGACCCATCTGTCACACTGAAATGTAGGCAGATGTTTACATCCATTCACCTGAAATGTCTATAGTTTGAAACAGAGCCACTAGGAAACATAAATTTGACTTCATGCGACACCAAAACAAGCCTCTGAAAAGAGATTAGGAGATGGAGAATTCTGGCACTATTGTGAGTGTGGGCAAGTCACAGACCCCTTCTGCATCTCCGTCTTGTTATCTGCCAAGATAGCAATAATACTAGTCTTGTCTGTTTCACAGAGTTAGTATCAGGTGAGAAAATGCATGTGAAGGGCTTCAGAAAGTTAGAAGTGCCTACTGAGGGTAGAAGATGTGATATGTACAATGAAGACTGAACCCGTAGAGAAGTACTTTGATTTAAATAAGTCTGAATGGAAGAGAAATCACTAGGTATGTGCTTCTTGGGGCAAAAGTTAGTCTCACCTTTCCTTTTGTGGACAGAACCACTCATCCCAAAGGGTAGCTTGGCCATTCATATTTCTCAGAACTCACTGGTGAGAATCGGACATAATAAATAGTGAGGTGGCTGGGTTGTGGGGTTTGGTGCTATAACCTCCTGTATCCCCGTGCAAGAGTGGATTTGTCCAAAAAATCCACAGTGCCCCCTTCATAGTCATACTGGTTGTTTCTCTTTTGTTTCATTTGTTGTATGTTCATTCATCCATTCAACAGTGTGTGTCCAAGCATTCAAAACTCTACCCTTCAAAGATTACCTAGGTTTCACCTACTTTTCAGAGGCTTCCATGTTCATCCTAGCACAGTACCTTTATCTATGTCTCTCATTTCTTCAGGCACATTCTGCTTTGTCATGTGTTGATGTTATCGTTGGTCTTGATTCTTTTCTGTAGCTAAAATCCATGCCCTGGACACCTTTGTATCCCTACAACACTAGCACAGTTCCAGGTAGACAGCAGGTGCTCAGAAAATAGGAACTGAATGATGAGCAAATTGGGTGGATAAATGTTGGGTAGCCCTGAATCAGGCAGCATTTTCTACATTTTCTGATCAGGCAGAGATGGGAGTGTAGTTAAGTCCAGTTCTGCTGCTTGCCATGGAGGTTGATGGGATGGCGGAGGCAGTGCCAAGGTAAAGACGATTCCTGGGGGAGGCCATTGGTGACTGTTCACTCATTCAGCCAGTATTTCCTGAACCCTTGCTAGATGCCAGGCAGCATTCTTATGCTTGGGATATAAGCAGGTATCATAAATGAAATAGATAGTCTATCTTTAAGGTTCTAGTGGGACAGTCAATTTATTTGTGTTTGCCAGCATACAAATGAGAGTGACGTGTTAGTCACTCAGTCGTGCCCGACTCTCTGGGACCCCATGGACTGCAGCCTGCCAGGTTCCTCTGTCCATGGAATTCTCTAGGCAAGAATACTGGAATGGGTTGCCATTTCCTTCTCCAGGGGATCTTCCCGATCCGGGGATTGAACCCAGGTCTCCTGCATTCCAGATAGATTCTTTACTGTCTGAGCCACCCGGGTATCCCATACAAATAGCATACAAATAAATTGGGGAAAGTGCTATGAAGGAAAAGAAGAGGTGTCCATAAAAGAGGATTGGATGCACACCTTAGCTTCCTGGAGGAAGATGACATATAGGTGCAGACCTGAGCCATGGCAGGTGGGGGAAGAGGGTTCCAAACAGAGGAGGAGGGGCCATGTGATACGGTAAAGAGGGTGGTGCTGAGGGGCTGAAAGACAGTGTAGCTGGGTTCCTGCGCCTCAGCGAGTGGACACATTTGACTGGGAATGCATGCAGACTGAAGCCAGACTGTGGAAGGCCAGGCTGGGACATGTTAGAAACATTTTCTGAGGCCAGGTTATGTCTGGGTGTGTTTCTGTGTTCCCGCACGAGGGCTCCCTGGAGAGAGAGGAAGTAGGGAGGAAGGGGGAGGGTCTCTCTAAACATCTCGTGATTCCTGTCCCTGTTTGCAGCTGGGCGATGGGACAGTTGTGGTGGCTGAGCAGCAGGATAACAAGAAGCTGAAGGTGGGTGCCATGTGGAGTCTGCCCAGGGGGCCACTGCAGGGTTTCAGAGGATGACCGCAGACCCGGGGCGCTGTGGCCCAGAAGCCGGGGATCCTGGGCTGGGCTCAGGCCTGGGAAGCTCCTGGGAACTCTGTCAGGGTGAGCAGGGAGGGAGCCAGAGGGACTGTCACCTCCAGGTGGCCTTGGAGGGGGCGCTAGCTTGGGAGCTAAGCTCAGAATGTCACTGCTCACTGCCTATGTGAGCATGGGCCTCAGATTCTGCATCATTAAAATGTCTGGACTAGACAAACTCAAGTCCCACTTTGTAGCTCCAACACTCTGGTCTAAAAGCCGAATTACTTGTGGCTTTGGAATGCCCTAGAACTAAGAGAAACATACAAAGGGCGGGCCAAGGGGATCTGAGGTTTCTGAAAAACTATGTCTTAGCTGCCTTTGGCCTGTGGGGCATTTGGGAAGTTTGAGGACCTTAGAAGAGGCTGGGTGCTGAATGAAACTTCCCCCATCCTGCGAAAATTCCTGACTGTTGTGAAGTAGTGTGTGACCATAGCCACTAGATGGCAGAAGAGTTCAGATCCAGAGGGTTGGAAGAGGACCGAGCAAGCAGTTCCTCTGACTTTGGATGTTTCCTTGTAAATCAGATGGTCTTTCTGTCTGTCACTGGTGTAAAAAATGAACAGAAAAGCCAACCAAGTCAACTTAAAGATCAGATTGGCTTTATTCAATAATTCCTGAGTTGGGCAGCATCCCACTTAGCAAATAGAAAGGGGTTCCAGGTTGCTTCAGGCAAGGTCACCTTCCTTTGGGGCGTAGCAAGGGTCTATCAGTAGATCACCTCACTGGTGTGCTAACCAGGTCTTTCCAGACTAACTGGTTCAGAGTATGTTCCTGGGAGGGGCTGAGACTGCAGTTAGGTTAGGTATCTTATGTTTCAGTTTGGTGATGTGAGCAGAGCACAAGTGACTCCATTTTGGGCCTTTGTTCTCTTTTTTAACGCTATGAATGAGTATGTGTCACATCTGTGTGTCTGCATATACAGATGTGTGTATGTGTGTACCTGTGAAGGTCTCTTGAGCACATGGGTAGAAAAGAAAGGGCTGGATTCCGAAGACCCGGGTCCTCGTCTTAACTCTTTCACTGACGCCCCAAAGACGGATAAGCACTCGGCCTTGTTGACTTTTCGGTTTTTTTCTGTACGTGGGTATCACAGCCTTGCTTGTCTCCGGGGGTGGGGCAGTGACAGAGCACCAGGATGTTCTCTGTGGACTGTCAGGGGCTGTGCACATGCACATTGGGAATGTCTGTGAGGTGTGTGGGTGAGACTGTTTCTTAGAGGGTGGACTTGCAGGGATGGACCATCCTTCAGAAATGTGTGTCCTTAATATACATCGTCTGCTCCCTGTCAGGAGCTTGGGGAATGACTTGGTATGTAGAATTAACCAGTCATGGAAGAGTTGAGGGGAGGCTGAAAAGGGAGGCACTGTAACTCTCCTGTTGAGGTGAAGGGAGAGGGGACGCCAAGATAAGGCTCTGATATCTCCTTTTCATGAGGCCCCCCATGTGGCGCCTCCCCGGCTCGGACGGGGGCCCACTGAGGCCTGTGCGGCTCTTTCCTGCTCAGCTTTCCTCCATGCTGACCCGAGGGAGCAGCTCGGCCTCTCTGCACAACAGCACCATCCGCAGCACCATCTACCAGCTCATGCTCCACAGCCTGGACCCTCTGGGGGAAGGTAAGCAAGGCCTGCCCAGACCTGCATGGTCTCCCTGTGCACTCCTTCCCTTCTGAGCTGGACAGAACTGGGGCTTGTGAAGCGCAGAGGCAGTGGAGTGAGGGCGGGAGTGGGTGGGTGGCAAGGGCAGGCGGTCGGGGAAGCCTCACCCAGAGGACCCTGAGGAGCTGAGGCCCTTTGTTATGCACATCCCCCTACCTCCCTGTCTCTTTGTCCCTCCTGTGATACGAAAGGGTTCATCTGCAGTGAGTGAGGCCGCGAGGGTCGCGTGCCCTGCACTGGTCTCCATGGGGGCTGCCCTCAGTGACTTCCTGCAAAGCCCACTCCCATGAGTTAGCCCTGATGTCCCACAGAGTCTCCAGCCAGATAGTGTGGCCAAGGTTGCTTCTGGGGGCACCTCCTGTGGGGCCCCACGGCTGGAAGTTCTGGCTGGTACCCTCTTTTGCTCTGTATTCAGCTCTGGAGTCCTAGGAAGCTGGCTGACCCCTCCCCCAGTCAGGAATCCCAAAGGACACGCTGAGAGCCAGCAGGTCCACTTCTGGTAGTCGTGAGGGTCCAAAGTGCAGTGGAGGCTAAAGTCCAACTTGACAAATGATAGAAACAGCTGAGATTCTCACCATCCACCTATCACATCTTGCTTATTGCCCCACTTCCTCAGAGAGCCGTCTTGAACACGCTTTGCAGGCCCCGAAGGGCACTCTCAGGTACACTCCTATTCTCTTGGGGCGCCTCTGTCTCTGGGACGCTGGTGCAGAACTGGAGCCAGGCAGGAGGCCCATCAGAGAAAGTTGACTTTTGAGCAGAAGCCAAGGAGTGCAGTTGGGCAGGAGGCTGAGGCCTGAGCTGAATGTGACACCAGAGACTGACCCGTGAGGCCCAGGGACAGATTTTAGGGGCTTCAGAATTCCTCAGACCCTGAAGCGTCTTCTTCACATAGGATATTGGTTGTTTAAGACAAGCATATTGTACTGTGAAAAGGAGAGTCAAAGATAAGGTGATCAAACCTTCCCTACAAAATCTTGAAGGAGAGCCTCCACAGACATTGGGAGAGGCCACCCCCATGTCAGCTCCAAAAAAACAGCACCCCTGGGGTTTCGGGGTGCAGTCTGCAGCATGGGCTGCCTGAGGGTCGTCAGTGCTGGGGGTGTATCTGGCCAGGGCACCGTGAAGGAAGCTGTAACCCTGGGTTAGGCCTGGCTCTCCTTGTGGAACTGCCGGCTCTAGTAAAGTCCTAAAGATAAAGACCTTTTCCTGAATGGGCCTTCAGGGCCCCCTGCCTGAGCCTTTTCCATGACCAGTAGCTGCCCGCTGGCCTACTTGTCCTAACAGGATTATGTGAAGTCCAGGCCGTGTCCAGGCCAGGCCGAGGTCAGAGGAGATTGATACTAAGGAGATGATCCGGCCACGCTGAGAGCTGAGAAGCCACGTGAGGAAACAAGCGCTGGGGGAGCCAGTGACAGTCATCCCCGGGAAGACAAGCATGTCTTGTGTGGTGTGTGGCGGGTGTGCAACGGCCCTCCCGGGGAAGGTTTGCTGATGTTGCTGGTGTGCGGCCCTGCTCAGAGAAGCCGGCCCTGATCCTGTACCCTGAGAGTCCATCCAGGAGGGGCTGGGATGAAGGCCTTTGTTCCCAGCACTTCCAGACACGTTTGTGTTTCTGTATGCTATTTTAAGATGGCTGTCCAGATGTTTCTACCCTTTCCAGGTGTTCCAGCTCTTTCCACAGAGCTGATCCGTGGTCTGAACTCTTACCCTGGGCAGGATCTTTACGTCTCTAGTACCTCATGCTTCTTCTCGTGATTTCACATGGACATGTGCGTGTGCATGTGAAAGAGACGAAGAAACAGAGAAAGGCCCTGAAGCTGACCTGCGTTCCTTAGTGGCATGGGAAGTGAGAGGTTAGGGCGTGTAAAGAAGAACTAGAAGAAGAAAGAGGGAAACTTGGTTTTCTTGCCAGCCCCTCCAGGTAACAGTCCACAGGTATTCTTGGCACCAGGACTGGGGCCAGGGGAGCCCTTGGAAAAGTTATGTGTTGTTCAGCAGAAGACTGCAGTGCTTGATCAGTGCCCATGGGGGCACGGGAGCTGTCTGCATGAGGGAGGCAGTGGAGTACCCACTTCCTGACATTTCAGTTCTGATGGGACCTGCTGAGCAGGCCCAATGGGACAGGATGCTTCAAGGGATCACACGTGCCGGAGTGATGGCTCTGTGGGGTGGAGCCAGTTGCCAGAGGCAGCTGCAGCTGAACCACCCTGATTGTTCAGGAGACAGGTTGAGAGAAGGAAACTCCGGACCTGTTTCTGCTTCTGGACCCAGGCAGAGTTGGATTCCCAAATCTTCACAGTGTGCCGGTGTTCTGGACCAGAGGATCTTCGGCGACCCTCTGGAATGCTGGGCCTCAGCAGTGCAGAATTGCTTCCTGGGTGGAACAGCTGCTCTCAGCGAGTGTTGTCAGCTCATCATTGTTGTCATAGATAACACTTACGTAGTATCTTGTAGCTGCCAGGCACTGATTTAAGCATGTTTGAATATAAATTCGTGTATTCCTCCAACAACTCTGTTAAGATTTTATAGGTGAGGAATCTGAGGTACAGAGGATCACCCTGCTGGATCCATAGCTAGCAAGTGGCAGAACTAGGATTCAAACCCAGGCATCTGGCTCCAAAATCTAAGCTAACATGGCAATATTTAATGCAGCAGTTAAAGTATTTCTGTTTATTTTGTCCCTTGGACCCCCACATCAGTGTTTCTAGTATATCATATTGTTGCTTTTTTAGACAGGGGACACTGAGGTGTAGCGGGGGTGCACAGGCTTCCCCAGGCCACCCGGCACCCACGGGGCACCAACCTGGACCCCAGATAGACCCACGGCCTTGCTCTGTCACCGTGCCCTTGTCCTCGCCCTGCAGCTCAGGCTCGTGCCTCTCAGCTGAAACCACAGCGCTTTGCATGTTGCCTGGAACATAGTCATTGAAAGAGAGTTGACTTCCCCATGTTTCTTTTCTGGAAACCAGGACAGCACTGTTCTGTGCATGATGCTCTGCGGACCACCAGCAAAGCATAAGGCGTGCACAGGGGTCTGGAAGGAGGCTCTGCTGGGGCTCCAGATGTCTGAGGTAGAAAGGAGTGTGACAGGAGCTTGATGGTCTGTCATTTCCCTTTCCCACTGGAGACAGGAGGCTTGTGAACATAGCCACCAGGAGTGCCCTGGAGCCAGAGCAAAGCTTCTAGTAAATTCATAGACGGTAAACTGCAGACCTTACAGTCTAGTCCAGGGGTTGCAGGAACACCTCTCTGTCATTATTTCCCCATTCCCTGCCCATTGCAGACATCACCAATGAATCATGGTGCTCTGCAGCCAAGCTTGGAGCAGAATTCTCAATTCAGCACTCAGGCAGCCATCACTTGAGTTCATAAAGGACATAAATACTATTTGTTGCCCCCAAGTCTAACCATGTCATTTTATCAGAAAAGAAACAGGCCTAGAGCGGGGAAGTGACTAGCTGAAGGTCATAGCTAGTTAGTGACAGTGTAGGGAATTTAAGGCAAAACTTTGGGAACTGGGCACTGTGAATAGGCCTCGGAGGGCCAGAGTCTGCATGTTGCAGCTTCAGGCCAGACTCTTTCCACCCACGCCGGCTGCTCTGGCTGTCAGCTGACCAGGCGAGCTGAAGGGTGTAGCAGGGACACTGCAGTCCTGGATAAGACGCGTTTCCTTTCTCATTCACAGCCCGGCCCTCTAAGGACAAGGAGGAGGAGACCTTGACTCAGGAGGCAAAAGCCACACCTCAGGCCAAGGCAGAGCACAAACCAGAAGGTGAGAGGATGGTGAGACCAGTTGGTTTTCTCCTGCCACCTTCCTGACTCCTGTCACCCAGGGTCTGGGCGTGCCTTCTGCCCTCTCTGGGCCAGTCAGCTGGAGTGATGAGCTAGCGCTGCCCCGTGCCCGCTGTCATCCGGCCCCCTCCTTCCACTGTGCTCCCTTCCTGACGTGGATGCAGGCCCGTGGGCAGCTCTGTACAGCTCCCTCTACTCTCCTCACATAGGGTAGGCAAGGCCTGGCGAGGGTATTGAACTTCTTGCTAAATCTTGTCCGAGATGAGAGTCTGTGGGACTCTGTTTCTTCTTCCTGTCGCTTCTACACAAGGACTCTGCTGCTAGGGAATTGGTCTGAGACCAGCAACCCCAGTAATGGAGGGCCGTCAGGGGTCTGGTGACACAGAAGTCCAGCATCTGTGTGGCAGCCGGGACGAGGGACTGAGACAGCTCTGCAGAGCACCCCGGGCCTGCCTCATCCACCCAGCAGGCAGGTACAGCAGCTTTGTTCCCACTCTGTAGACAAGGAAACTGAAGCTCAGAGAGATCAAGTGGCTTGCCCAGAGCCAGGTAGCCAAGAAGTGAGAGAGCGTGTTCCTAAACCCAGATCGCCAGACTTGGTGATTCTCTTTCCCGCTGTCCTATTCTGAGGCTCCCTAGCTGCTGCCTTGGAAAGCACTGGGCTCCTCTCCATGCAGCTGGTTAGGGGGAAGGGCCAGGCGCTGAGGGCTGGGGCTTTGCCCTCTCTCCCAAGCTGTTCACAGTATCCTTGGCCACAGTGCCAGGATGTGAATGCCTGGAAATCCAGGGAGAGCGAGGAGAGCTGCTGCCAGCTGTCCTCATGTGCAGACATCTCTGTGGACAGGACGGGAATGATTCACGTCACATCATTTTCCTTCTCCGGTTGATGGGGAGTGCCCCAAACAGACCTTCTGAGACCCTGAAGTGGACAAATCCAGTAGCCCTGTAGCCACTCCCACCATCTCTGCCAACTGCCTTCAGCACCCAGCACACTTTCCTGACCTATCCCATGTTTATCCTTTAAAGAGGAGGAGCCAGCCAAGCCCCCTGCAGTCACGGTCACACCTGCCCCTGCTCCATACGTCAAGGGAGATCAGGAGGAGGATCCTGGCAGTCAGGTAGGCACAAGCCTCTTCCCAGGTGGCGGAATTTGAGAGGCCCAGGGAAGCACTTGCCATCCAAAAGTCAGTCCTTCCCTGAAGGTTGGAAGTGGCTGTTGGAGGTTCATTCCTCTGGGATAAGCATTGCCCTTTCCTTGAAGATTGAATACCGTATGGGGCCAGTTAATTAACTGTAATACCTTAGTATGAGTGAGATAATATATATGAGAGTATGTTGCCAGCTGTCGCATGCTGTAAAAACGTGAGAGTAACTGCTGGGGAGGGGAGGGTGGTTCTGTCAGCCACTAGGGTACAGTGAAACCAGGTAGTGTGAAGCACAGCGGAAGGATTGCTGGGCAAAGGCCTTGGGACCTTCCAGCGTGCCTCAGCCGGGCTCACAGGCTTCCTGAGTTCTGACACTGCTGCCTTTACAGTCTCACAGCCTCTCTTCCACCTCGCTGCAACCACACTGAACTTCTTGTCTCCATGCTTTTTACCTCCAGGCCTTGGTTCACATGGCCTTCTCCCTCCAGAATGCCCCTTCCCCCTACATCTTCAAATATCCTAATCTCACCCATTCCTCCAAGCTCGTGTAAATGCCTCTTTTGCCACAAAGCTTCCTTGACCCCACAGTGTGAATGCCCATGGTGCTCTCTTCCTCTCTTAGGGCCCTTACTGCCTTCCCTGAACTCTATTTGTGAGTATCTCTGAGTGCCCCTGCGAGGAGGTGAGATTCTGGAAGGCAGGATCCGAGTCTGAGTAGTCTCTGTCCCCCACTGCTCCCCTCCCCTTCCGCCCCAGAAACACAGTGCTCTGCCTGTGCTCAGTGAGGAGTCAGTGACTGACAGTAAATGTGCATTTAGTTTACAGATTCCAGCCCTGACATTCTCTTCTACTAGACACCCAGGAGCACTCAATTATATCTCATCCTTAAGTCAGCAACTTTGGGTTCAGTGTCTAAGACATCTTCAGTGGTAGCATGAGTGTCCTGAGTAGGCCAGTTACAGCTGGCTTAAGTGAAAGTGATTGAGAGGATGCAGAGGTGTCTCCTGGGACCCCAGGTCAGGAAGTGGAACTTGGTCCCACAGTGAGTTGGACCTAGGCCTGGGAAGGCACCTGTGGCCCTGCTGGCCTCCCTGCATGTCCCAGCCTCCCTTATATCCTCCTCTGTGTGCAGGCTTTATCATTCCTGGCAGCTGACTCCATTGCTTCCTTATTAGCACATGGAGACCTAAACTACTACCCCAGTCCTCCAGTCCACAATGCAATCAACCAGCGACTGGCTCCCTGTCTCAGAAGACAGCGAATCCATTCAAACCAGGGCACAGGTCAGAGGTCAAGCCTATGTCCAGTCAACTGTGGCAGGGAGAGTGGGGTGCTTTGACTGCAGCGTGGGTGAAGGAGCCACCTGTGAGGGACTATTGGGGTTGACAGTTCTCAGAGAAGAGGGTGTTATTGATTTAAATGACTTGTCATTTTCTCCAGATTAGCTTGGGGAAGGGAGGGCAGGAATTATTCATTCTCATCTGAAAGCACAAGGCTCATGGATAATTAATATTTGACTTCTTCTCTGGGTGGTCTGAACCTTGGTTGCATATTGAAATAATTGGGGGAAACTTTTAAAAACTACCCAGGGCCCACTGTCAACCAGTGAAGTCAGGATATCTAGGGTGGGTCCTTGGGCATGAATGTCTTTAAATCCTCTAGGTGATTTTAATATGCAGGAGAGTTTAGAATCACTGAGCACCCATTGGGGATTGGCAGTGTCATGAAATTTCTTACGGACGATGTACTTCATAAGCACACAGCCCGGGTCATTTAATCAAGGGATTGGATCAGCACATTGTGAAGTCGCTCAGTCGTGTCCGACTCTTTGCGACCCCGTGGACTGTAGCCTACCAGGCTTCTCCGTCNACGATGTACTTCATAAGCACACAGCCCGGGTCATTTAATCAAGGGATTGGATCAGCACATTGTGAAGTCGCTCAGTCGTGTCCGACTCTTTGCGACCCCGTGGACTGTAGCCTACCAGGCTTCTCCGTCCATGGGATTCTCCAGGCAAGAGTCCTGGAATGGGTTGCCATTTCCTTTTCCCTGGGATCTTCCCGACCCGGGGATCAAACCTGGGTCTCCCACATTGGAGGCAGACGCTTTAACCTCTGAGCCACCAGGGAAGCCCTGTTATAAGTTATTAGGAGCCTAATCTGAGGACCCTAAGAATCAATGGCTTATAGAGCATGTGGAGTCAGTCCGTGGTACCCAAACATGTCTACAGATGCACTTATTAGAAGTACTTGGCAGCATATGAAAATAGATTCCTGGTTTTCAGTCCTACTTCAGTTGGTTCAGTGGGGCAAGGAAATCTGTATTTCTAATAAGCTACCGGGTTTGGGATCCAAATATCTCATTCAGTCCTGGCATCTGGGGAGCAGGGTAGCTTGGTGGTAAAGAGGCCAAGCATTGGACGATTCACATTGAAATCCTAGCTTCATTACTGACAAACTGTGTGGACCACGAGCAGGTTATTTAACTGCTCTGTACCCTTGCTTCCTCTGTCAGATGGGTTTAGTTCTATCTATATGATAAATTATTTGACTCAGGAAACCTCCTAAGTGCTGGTTGTTGTTGTTATTATTATACTACTTAGCATGATGCCTGGCACATAAAAACCGTCAATGAATTGGTATCATCATCATCATTTTACACATATAGCAGTTGAGTTTTAGATGGACTCAGAAATGTGATGTAACGACCAAACATGCCATTTTAGGCAACATTAATGGAAGCATCATATCTAACATAAGGGGCATGATAATCCTGTTGGACTCTGTGAGGTGTTATTTTAGAAACCTCCTCATGGGATATAAGCTAATTAGAATGAGTTATCAAGAAGGGGAGGAAGCTGTAGGACATAGCATGGGGAACCATAGAAGGACCTGGGCATCTTCAACCCAGCAAAGAGAGGCGGTCTCTGTGTGGAGAGTGTTCTTTGTGGCTTCACAAAGCAAACCTATACACAGGGGGTGGAACTTTGGTATAAATTTTGGACTTCAAACCAATCAGAGTTGTCAGGAACTGCTTTATGTGGTGAGTTCTCCATCCCTAGAAATCATCAAATAAAGACAGGACTGGGTAGGAGTGTTATAAAGGGAATTTTGCTGAATGATTGTACTTGTTTCTTCCTCATACTCAAGCTTTTAGATACATTCTGAGAACAACAACAAAAAAATGGTGGGGAGAAACGGGAAAGGGAACAAGCAGAGCAGTCATTTCCCATTAATCTGTTGGTTTTGGATTGCAGGGAGTAGGGGCTGAAGCTGAGAGCACAGGTGAAAGGACAGGTGGCGAGGTGGAAGCTCCTGCTGAAGGTGAAAGTGGAGAGCAAAGTGCAGGTGACGCTGCATTAGAAGGTGAAAGTGAAGGAAAAGGAGAGAAAGAAAGTGAAGGTGACATCCTGGCAGAAAGGAGAGGAGCTGATGAAGACAAAGGTGAAATCCAGGCAGGAGAAGGTGGTGAAGGTGAAGGTGATGATGGTGAAGATGAAGGAGATGAAGGTGAAATCCAGGCAGGAGAAGGTGGTGAAGGTGAAGGTGATGATGGTGAAGATGAAGGAGATGAAGACGAAGGTGAAATCCAGGCAGGAGGTGGTGAAGTGAAAGGTGATGATGATGAAGATGAAGGAGATGAAGACGAAGGTGAAATCCAGGCAGGAGGTGGTGAAGTGAAAGGTGATGATGATGAAGATGAAGGTGAGGAAGACGAAGGTGAAATCCAGGCAGGAGAAGGTGGTGAAGGTGCAACTGGAGAGCAGGAATTGAATGCTGAAATTCAAGGTGAAAGCAAAGATAACGAGGAAGGTGTAGATGGTGAAGGGGGAGGTGATGGAGGTGACAACGAAGAGGAAGAGGAAGACGAAGAGGAAGAGGAAGACGAAGAGGAAGAGGAAGACGAAGAGGAAGAGGAGGAAGAGGAGGAGGAAGAGGAAAATGAGCAGCCTTTGTCCCTGGAATGGCCTGAGACCAGGCGGAAGCAAGCCATTTACCTCTTTCTCCTGCCCATTGTGTTCCCGCTGTGGCTGACGGTTCCTGACGTCCGGAGGCTGGTGGGTTTGCCCAGCTGTCCCCAAGTTGCCTGTCCTTAGGGAAGCTCTGGGGCCTCTCCGCATGTCCACTCAGAGGAGGGAGATGACAGGGTAAACCAGCTTGTCAGGGCTCAACCACAGAGGGTCTGGGATGGAACCTGCAGCTCTAGAGGGGATATACTGGTGGACTTGGGAGGCCCTGGAATGTGATGATTTCCACCACCATAAGCAACGTGAAACAATCTCTCCTGAAATTCTGTTTCCTGATTTGAATATGGGAATGATGCCACTGCACACCCTCTATATTTCATAGTGACACTGTGAAGACCTAGGCCTATAAGTGCTATTTCTACTCTGTATTCCTGTTTATAGGGAAAGGTCTGACTAATGTACTCCACCCAAAGGGGAACCATATTCTGTCTCTGGGTCCAGAGAGGGGCAGAGTGGGGAAAAGTTGCTGAAGTCAAACCAAATACCCAGATTGGCTGGTCCTAGTGCAAGCAAGTAGCTCTTTCATTTGGTCAGTGCTGAACCCCCCGCCTAGTCTTATCTAGAGTAGGCCACTAAGCCCATCCTTTTCAAGGTCCTCACTGGAGACAAAGGTCAGACATCTCCACATCATCTCCGTCACTCCTCCCGCATATCTCCTCAGGCTCTCTCAGAAGGGCCAGAGCCCTTTAGCCTCTGTAACTTACTTCTCTTCCTTTTCAAACTTTCAAACAGGAGGCTAAGAAGTTTTTTGTTATCACCTTCCTGGGATCCATCCTGTGGATAGCCATGTTCTCATACCTCATGGTTTGGTGGGCTCACCAGGTGAGTGTGGGCCAAAAGGACTTTTTTTCCTTCTGGGTGAATTTCTGGCACCCAGGGAATGGCGAGCACCAAGTGAATTTGTAGTTCATACATTGTTTGTAAAGGCTTAAAAGTAGACTTTATACTCCAAGGGATGCAGTACTTTTCAAGCAGGGCTCTTCTGTCCTCTGTTCACACTGCCATCTGACAGAAGGCCCTTCTCAACCTGATGCAGCTGACCATTCCTTATTAGCCTTATTCCCTGCTTTCTGTCCTGCCTCGGCCACTCTCCCCACCTGGTGAGACCGTGCACACTATAGAGAGCAACCTCAGTTTTGCCTCCTTCCTGGCATTAATTAGTCTTCTTGTGTGCGCATGGCTTTTCTCCTCTACCTGGGATACTGCACTCAGCACAGAGTTTTATTACTGTTTACATGCTTTTCTCTTTTCTCCCCAGCTGTTAGTTTTGGATGACCCTACCTCACTCAAGCCAAGGGAACATTAACTCTGAGGAAGGTGATGGTTTTGCACAAAGTAGTATATGGTTGGCACTTCAAAGAGTAGGGTCAGTGTTGCACTGCTCACACTTCTGCCTCCAGCCTCTAAAAAGTGCCTGGCACATGGCAGGTGTCTGTGGGGCTGGGAAGGGAAACATACCTGGGCAGCCTTTGGAGGAGCAGTTCTTCTGGAAGGTACAGGTGTTGTGGTTAGAATGACAGTAAGTGGTAATCATAGATGGACTTGAGTCAGGTTAGAGAAGAGCATCATCATCCTCTGAAGCCTTGAGCAGAGGCCCTGTTCTTTCTCTCCATGGCCCATCTCCCCAGCTGTTAGTTTTGCATGACCCTACCTCACTCAGGCCAAGGGAACATTAACGCTGAGGAAGGTGATGGTTTTGCACAAAGTAGTATATGGTTGGTGCTTCAGAGAGCCTCAGATTTTTCACCTGCTATTGCCATGGTTTCTCCATTTACCAGGTTGGCGAAACAATAGGGATTTCTGAAGAGATCATGGGCTTGACAATCCTAGCAGCAGGCACATCAATTCCTGACCTCATCACCAGTGTGATTGTCGCTCGGAAAGGCCTGGGAGATATGGCTGTGTCAAGCTCCGTGGGCAGTAACATATTTGATATCACCGTGGGGTGAGTGGCAAACTGGCTTTTCTAAGGCATATCATGGCTGGAAAACACTGTGTTAGCTCTGTCCACTTACTATACATGGAATAAAACGGCGTTTATGTTATTGGTTTCCACAAGGTAACAAAGTATCCTCCTTTCATTCATCACAGCCAGAAGGATAATAGAATGAAAATGCTGCCTGAAATCTGACTGGAATTTATGGATAAATTGAAAACCGAAGTCCATTAAATTCCATTACCAAATACAGTCAAATGCTTGGCTCACTGACCCCCAAGGTGGTGGAGGTGGGGTTGGAAGGAGCAATGACTTCCTCTCTTACTTCCTGGTATTCCTGCTCCTTTGCGTTTGGACTCCTGCCTGCTCAGAAGGTCTAAAAAGCATTTTGTATAAACAAGTAAATGCTGCGTCTTCCTGTAGGGATTTGCCTACCGGCTCCTCCCAGCTCCATCACACCTGTTTTCACTTCCCCAGTCACCTCCAGGATTTGGGTGTGGCTATGGTTTTTTTCATTTGAATTTTTTTATGTGTGTGTTTGCAGGGTGGAGCAGGTTAAAGGGTTGAGGAGAGCCCGAACTACTAACAAGTGTCAGGAAATGTCCTGAGCTAGGTCTTATCATAAGGATTTAGAGATTTAGGTTAGTCATACAGAAGCCACAAAGTATGAAGCAAACAATTCAGACCCAGAAAACCTGTTTTAATCTAGGGTTCCAGTTACTGTGAGTATTGGGCACATAATTTTAATTTCCCTGGACCTGAGTTTTCTATGGCAACCCACTCCAGTACCCCTGCCTGGAAAACCCCATGGCTGGAGGAGCCTGATAGGCTACAGTCCATGGGGTCACAGAGTCAGGTGACTGAGCGACTTCACTTTCCTTTCGTTTTCTAGCCTTTGACATGAATATTTTCTGTTTCATATGTTTGTGTAAAAATAAGTGCTTTGTAAATTGTGCAGTACTGTTGTGTGCGTGGGACTGTCATCAACATAAAGAACACTCACAGCTTCTTCTGTCTTGCAGCCTGCCCCTTCCTTGGATGCTTTTCTCTCTCATCAATGGATTGCAGCCTGTTGCTGTCAGTAGCAACGGCTTGTTCTGTGCAATTGTTTTGCTTTTTCTCATGCTCCTGTTTGTGATCTCTTCAATTGCATTATGCAAGTGGAGAATGAACAAGGTCCTGGGCTTCACCATGTTCCTCCTGTACTTCGTATTCCTGATAATCAGTGTGATGCTGGAAGATCGAATCATATCCTGCCCTGTATCTGTCTGAGTCAGAGTCACTGTTGCTCAAAATGGACACGGATCAGAAAACCACGCCAGAAGTTACTGCACCTCTCGTCACGTTAAAGAACGAATGGACCTGATCTGAGAGAGGGAAGTGAGTGGCCAAGAACCTCTGATGTGGGTGTGATGGGGGCTGAAGTTTATCCTTGGAAGCACCTGAAGCTCATTGCGGATTAGGACTCTGGAGGGGTGGTGTTCCTACCAACCCTTCACGGAGGCCAAGAAGGGCCTGAGTCAGAGGCTTTTCTAAAATGAGATACCTGGGAGTGAGGGTTGGGACAGGCATCCTAGCAATAAGACGAGCACCCATGTGACGGTTCCCTGATTATTCCTGAAGGGCTGCTGATCCCAGACAGGCAGGTGTGGTCTCACCCTCCTGGCCCTTGCCCCCAGCACGTGCTGCAATTTGCTGTCTCCTCTTCTACTGTTCAAAGTATGTGCTTCTATCATGTTTGTACTCCTTACAGTTCAGTTATTGGTGAGTTTAAGGGGACAAAATCTATAGATAAAAAAAAAAGTGTAACAAGAATCAATTATCATTACACATCATAGCCCAGTAAAATGTGTATCAATGTTTTCCAGCTTTTTCAAAAGAGGATATTTGCTCTCATTGTTGCATTTCTGAAAAGTCAAAGTAAGCAGCCCAAGAAATTATAATTTGCCGTTCAGTTGGAAGGTATGGATATTAGGGGAGGAAAACTATTCTGAGGGTGATTTTAAAATACGTACTTACCCAAGTTTGTGTGGTCTCCATCAGGTGGGCACCTTGAGCAATTAGACATTCTAACAAAGCTGTCCTGGCTGTGCCCCACCCCTCTCATATTCTTACCTAACAGTGGGAGCGGCTGCCAGTGAGGGAGAAGAATAATTTTTAAAAAGAGTCTAAAGTCAGTAGATCCAAATCTGGTTTACAAAGCAAGAGATCCAGTGGGGCAATGCTATTTTTGTATGTCATCTGAGACATGATTATAAAGCAGGAAGATTGATTTCTTGTGTGGATTACAAGTGGATATTAAGGCGATTACAAAGGAGAAATGCTTAACACAGTGCCAAGATGGAGAGGAAAAAAAGTGTTACTACCTTCAAGGTAGCTGGTGTAAAGGACACCTGTGTTTTTAAAAATTGTGTGGTTAAACATTTCATGTGGAAGCTGAAATGCTTGTATATAAATATTGCTGCTTGCTGCCTTTTACTGGCATCAAGTTAAGGGGCACATTAAAAATGAAACAGTGCTATGCCACTGGTTATGAAGCAGAAGGAGCTCAGGTGAATGTGGTTTATGACCGTAAATATGGCTTTAATTACAAACATGAGAGGATTCACTGAAGACTAGAAGATAGCTGGACAGATGTAAAATGGGAAAAAAAACTGAACATTTTGGTGTTGAAGGGCTGTTTACAAAGTACTTTAGTCCCTAATCCATCTTCTAAGATGGGCTGGTTAATTTAATTCATGGCCTCACTACTCCCAAGATTCACGTTGTTTGGAAATGACTTTTACTAAATTTCAATAAATTGTGAGTCCCAATGATCTTTTATTTTACAAAAATGGATGTGTTCATGGCTCCAGAGAAGACTGATAAATACAGGATCGTATTCAAATTCCACATTCTTAAACTGGTCATCTCATTCCTGACACTGCTGCACTGCCTGGTCTCTATACACTGTGGCCTAGGAGCAAGAAAGGGCAGTGGCCACGGAAGGGAGCTCCCGGTGCTAGCACCTGGGGCCGCAGCCTGGGCTCTGCCCCCAGTCTCAGCTGGCCTCAGGGATGGCGCCTCCTCAACAACAGCCTGGGAGCCGATAATCTTCCCCAGTACAACTGAGGAGTGATGGACAGTGAAACGTTCTGTAAAGAGAAAGTGCTGGACCACCATTTAATGACTAAGATCAACTAATGATCAAATATCCTCTTCCTGATCAGTTTGCCAAGTTTCTGGCATTTATCTTTGCTGAGAAAGGAAGGTCTGACTTCACACTCTGAAGAAAAGGGTTAAGACATAAAGTGAAAGTTGGGTCTTGATGGATGAGCACCTGGTGGGGAGAAGGAGACTGCAAGGAGATGGAAAACTTGTATAACTTCTAAAAGATCAATTTGTTACACTTGAAATTAAGATTATTGTCATACATTACAAATCGATAATTTATTAAAATTGTACTCATTTAGAGGTCAAGTACCATCTTAAAATGTCAAGATAATGGTTAGATGGTCCTTTCATTTGATGGGTAAAATGAACTGTGTAGCTAGTTACATTCAGCCTGGAAAGTCAGACCTGTCGTACACAAATATCTAAATTGGGAGAAAGTGGCTGAATAGATGATTTCTCCTTCATCCCTGTTGAGGCTGCATTTCCTTGATGGCCCTGGTAACAGGTTTGGGCCATATTTATAAAAATGTAAAACTCTTTCTAATTTAATGGGTAAGATTCTGTATAGTAACAAAGGATATATTCCAAATGTTTTAAAATAAGTATATTTTTAAACAGTTTCTATACATTTTGAACATTATATTCTCATATAGATCTGAAAATGTTATCAAATTAGAGGCATGGCCTTTTATGATACTATAAAGTATCATAAAAATTCTATATCCCAATTACCGTTTAAAGATTGAGTACCAAAAGAGGCAAGAATTGGAATTTAATATTTAAGACATAGCTTGGTAGATGCATTTGCAAAACAAGTTGGCCTTATGGCTCACAGAATATCCTTAGTTCTGGCCCCTTTTTTGTGGGAAAGTCCCGCTGCAGATGCAGCTTGCAGTGTATTTTTGGCCTGGTTACCATGAAAAGTATGAGATGAGAGAGGATGAGATGGTTGGATGGCGTCACTGACCCTATGGACATGACTTTGAGCAAGCTCCGGGAGTTGGTGATGGACAGGGAAGCCTGGTGTGTGCAGTCTATGGTGTCACAAAGAGTCAGACACGACTGAGCGACTGAACTGAACTGACCATGAAAAGTACAAAGAGAGGGCCCATGATCAGGGTTGCCCATCCCTGTGGAGTCACTAGAGCCAAGCAGGACACCCTAGCCTAAGGCTGTCCTCAGGGCCTTCTGGGATGAGCCAGTCAACGTGGAGAATTTCATTTACAGAAAATTCCATCATTTGCTCCAGTGGTTTTATCACAGTACTGTGTTTGAAAAGAAAATCTTTAAATGCAAAAGGAAAGAGCCATCCAAATGAATAGCAACTGTGGAAAGGCTACAGTAACTTTATCTGAAGAGTCTGTTACCATCTCACACAGGCACATGGACTTTTTGAGTCAGACAGAAACTGCCATTAATTTGTGCAATACTAACTTTGTAAATAATAATTAAGCTGATAAATGTACTTACTCTTCAGAGAAAGAAGGTAGTATGAAGGGGTAAGAAGATACCAATCACTGAGGATATTAAGGTAAACTGACCTGCAGGCACCAGAGAATTCAATTCTGAGATAAAACTTAGNTAAGCTGATAAATGTACTTACTCTTCAGAGAAAGAAGGTAGTATGAAGGGGTAAGAAGATACCAATCACTGAGGATATTAAGGTAAACTGACCTGCAGGCAACAGAGAATTCAATTCTGAGACAAAACTTAGACATATCTTAACAGGAAGGGCAGAGCATGCCAAGACTGGCATAAAGGCAGACCGAGGACCCTCTCAACGTGGCAGCCTTGCCCTTCTTGCTCAGTGATAAAAGTGCCTAACGGCACCTGTCAAGTTCCAGTGAGAGAAATGAAGCTGGGCTACTGCACATTCTCATACGGCTGGTTACCTTCTTACCATGTACTTACAAAATATGTAGAAGGACAATATAACTTATATATGCAGCACTGGCTAATTGCACTAACGTATCATTAAACACCAGCATAAAATAAAAAAAGCTTATCACTTAAAATTCGGAACCAGCATTTTCAGGGGCCGTTTCTCCACGTACAAAAATGGAAAGATTTTATTAGAAAACCTTATAATAAATAAACTAATGGCTTTAGGATTTTACTTCCCTGGTGGCTCAGATGGTAAAGCGTCTGTCTACAATGCTGGAGACCTGGGTTCGATCCCTGGGTTGGGAAGATCCCTTGGAGAAGGAAATGGCAATCCACTCCAGGACTATTGCCTGGAAAATCCTATGGACAGAGGAGTCTGGTAGGCTACAGTCCATGGGGTCGCAAAGAGTCGGACACGACTGAGTGACTTCACTTCACTTCACTTAGGATTTTAAAGCCAAAAAATCTCCCCCCCGCCCCAATCAGAAAAAGAAAAATAAAAATCAGAATACTGCATAACTCCCTTTCAAGAGGAAAAAACTAAATATTCAAATATTATATACAAATGTGTGACATTCAAAGCACAATGGAAGGAAGCAGTAAGTAGTAAACAAGTTATACCAGGACACGGCATGATTTATTTTCAGCTAGTAAACATATAAACAAACCAAGAGAAAATAAAAGATGATGCAGTAAAAGGGCATTTCTTTCCAACGTGATTGACCATAATTCTCTACAATGTATGGTCAACAGAGAGAAAACTGAAGGAATGTTTGTATGGAGTAAGTTATACCAGGACACGGCATGATTTATTTTCAGCTAGTAAACATATAAACAAACCAAGAGAAAATAAAAGATGATGCAGTAAAAGGGCATTTCTTTCCAACGTGATTGACCATAATTCTCTACAATGTATGGTCAACAGAGAGAAAACTGAAGGAATGTTTGTATGGAGTCATTTTAAAGGATAATTACATATTTTCTTTTGATCAGGATTTACCACTTTCTATTCATGTTTTAGGTTTTTAGAAAGTAAATTTGTACAAATAATATTCCCTGGGGATTAAAAATAGGGGAAATAGAACCCAACCAAAAATAGAAACAAAACTTGGTGTCGGGGGTTGGGGGGAGGAGAAAAAAATTACATTCACTTTTCCAGATGAGTCTGAATCATAAAGAATGGGCTTTACCTTTTTTTGGTTAGATATTTGAAATCAATAAACAGCTATTCATATATATATTGCTTGTGTTAAAGACAAGGTAATCAATAGTGAAAGCTGTTCTTATACAAAACAAAACAGTAACAAACAGACTAGAACCCTAGAATTCTGTTTGGATGGATGCTTGTCACCAATGCCAAAAGCCTCACCTATAAATGTTTCTCTCACTGGATAATTTTCAAATGATTATGATTCTGAGACTGTAAGACTGAATTAGATTGTGAAGTGTGGACCTAAATAGTAAAGAAGGATAAGACAAGAGTGATATTTACAAAGGAGAAGCAGATACATGTGCATAGCACCAGATTTTTCAAGTAAGCAAGTTCAGCCCCAAACTAACTGAAGTAAATTTTACATTTTTAAGTTTTCCCCATTATTTCCCAGAGTAGAAAGCTGTGAAATGTTTCAACTTGGTGTTATTCACCAATGGGGTTTACGCAAAAGTGTCTCTTCTACAGCTGAATGGTTCTGAGTCTCAGGATTTTAAGATATCTCCAAGTCCAAACGTCCTGAACCCTACCGGCTTCGACACATCTAATTTAGGACCATTCATTTTTTTCCTTCTTTGACATTGGCTAGAGAATTCCTTCATTATGACAATGTACAGACACACACTACATGAACATGTTAAGATCTATAATTCTAACAGCTAAAGGATACTTTTTTTAAAATCAGAAATTATTTAAAGAAAGTGATCTTAGAAATGATGGGATTACAAGAATTTTTTAAGATTCTATTTAATACCCATGGTACTTAAACATTCAATTTACTGTCTTATTTCTGGATATTTTGGATTTAGATTTCATAAACCAGATTCAGAAGGCTTATTAAAAAAGCCAAGTTCCTCAATATGGGAAATTCTATCTGGCTGTCCTTTTAGTGAGTTACTATTTTTCTACCTTTGAAAAAATATTTTGAATATTTATATATAATATATATAAACAATACTCCAGTAGGTCATATTCCAGATAAATATACTATAATTTGCACCATACCCAATATTTTAGATATTAAAATAAAGGTAAAATTTGGGATAAATTGACATATTTCCCAACATAAATGTTCATGTAGAATATTAAAATTTAAATTGATATTTGGCTGTGTAAGCTATTTCCCCTGTGTATGGTATGTATCTAGTAGCAGTAGAGAAAATTCTGGAATCATGGTATACGGAACCTGACTTTGCGGAAGCAGACTTGGAACCTCTCTGGCTTTCCTCCCACAAGGTTCAGTGAGTCAGTCTGGGCGATGTGCACCCAGCCATGACTCACCCATTGCAGTCAGGCTCAGGAGTTCTAACATGCGATCCTGGAACAACACTGACGCTAGCACTGACGTTTTGGAATCATTCTTCCAAGTAATAAAAAATATATAGATATACATATAGAGATCTGCAGCTGCACTAATTACTTCACATTAGCAGCAGACAAGGAAAATAAGCACTTAACTGCCTTGCTTCGTAAGTTTAAGTTCATTTTGTTTGCTATATTAAGTTTAAAAATTAAAAAAATATCAACTTACTATAAACAATTTAAAATACGTATAATACAACTTCATGGTCAAAACATTTGCGCAGTCTATGAAAACAGGAGATACTCTGATCTTACATTTGTTTATGTCCCATACATGAGTTTTCAATCTGCCTCTTCCAAGAGAATCCATAAAACAGCTGTCTTATTTTATGGGGACTAATTTTGTTTAGGGATTTTTTTTTTATCACAAAAATACTTAATTGTTACCGGAGAAGAAGAAAAAAAGAAATTAGACACGAAGTGGCTCTCTCCCACTTGTCACTATTTTCTTCTTAACACTCTGTACATAAACTATCTGAACCTCCTGAAACATCTTACAAATGTGTTTTCAAAAATCGAAGAAAAAAGTTTAGAGTCTAAAAGTGTTGTTTTATACACTGCCTATACAATACACATTGAAAGCATACACACACGTATCTTATAGATAAGGCTCTCCAAAGGTTTTTCGACATTCCATCACCCCTGTACTTGGTGGCCTGTCACAGTTGTGGGTGCTCTTGACTTGACTAGGTGTGAGACGATCATATGCCATCTTATATTCTTTATCAAATGCATCTGTAAAAAGTCGTCAGGAAAGGCATAAAGAATTTATATTTGATATTATCAGCAATCAAGTTTTGGTAATACTACAGAACCACAAAATTAGGAGCCAAGAAGGAATGTCTAGGTCATTTCTGCCAACTAAGGGACCACAGAATTTCAGAGCTGGAACGGGGAACTTAAGAGTCCACAGCATTTTCTTTTTTTAAGTCGACAGGTTTGGAGTTAGGTTGCACAGACCAGTGAAATGTAAAGTACTAAGACATAAACTGTTTAAAATTCTTTTTTCCCATGTTAAAAAAAATTTGGTGAAATACATATAAAGTTTAGCATCTTAACCATTTTTAGGTGCCCAGTTCTGCAGTATTACATACATTCATAACGTTGTGCAGTCTTCGCCATCCATCTCCATACCTCTCTTCATCTCGTGAAACTGAAATCTATGCCCTTTAAACCAGCAGTCCCCAACCTTTTTGGCACCAGGGACCGGTTTCGTGGAAGACAATTTTTCCACGAACTGGAGTGAGGGATGATTTTGGGATGACTCTCAGATGGTAAAGCGTCTGTCTACAATGCAGGAGACCCGGGTTCGATCCCTGGGTTGGGAAGATCCCCTGGAGAAGGAAATGGCAATCCACTCCAGGACTATTGCCTGGAAAATCCCATGGACAGAAGAGCCTAGTAGGCTACAGTCCATGGGGTCGCAAAGAGTCGGACACGACTGAGCGACTTCACTTCAAGCGTATTACACGTATTGTGCACTTTATTATTATTACATCAGCCTCACCTCAGATCACCAGACATTCGATCTTGGAGGTTGGGGACCCCTGCATTAAACAATAATACCCTTTTCCTCTCCCTCTAGCTCCTGTCAACTACCATTCTACTGCCTCTATGATTTTGACTAGAAGTACTTAAGTACTTCTTAAGTGGAATCATACAGTATTTGTATTTTTATGACTGGCATATTCCACTTAATGTCTTCAAGTTTCACTTATGTTGTAGCATGTCAGAATTTCCTTCCTTAAGGCTGAATAGTAATTCACTGTGTATATATCCCATTCTGCTTATCCACTCATCCTTCAATGGATACTTGGGTTGTTGCTTCCACATTTCAGCTATTTTGAATAATACTGCTATAAACATGTGAGTACTAATGTATCTTTGAGACCCTGCCTTCAATTCTAAAGGGTATATACCCAGAAATGAAACTGTTGGATAATGTGGAAATTCTGTATTTAATTTTTTAAGGAAAATGCCATACTGTTTTCGACAGCACCTATACCATTTTATATCACAACTAACAATGCACAAGTGTTCCGATTTTTCCATATTCTTACAAACACTTGTTTTTCTGGGGTTTTTGATAGTAGCTATTCTATCGAATGGTATGAGATGGTATCTCATTGTAGTTTTGATTTGCATTTCCTTATTAGTGATGTTAAGCATATTTTCATGTACTTAATTTGCCATCCATATATCTTCTTTGGATAAATGTCTATTCAAGCTCTTTGCCCATTTTGCAATGGCTTGTTTTTTTGTGGTTGAGTTTCAGGAATTCTTTACATGTTCTTGGTATTAATCTCTTCTCAGATATATGATTTGTAAGTATTTCCCCCCTATTCTATGGGATGTCTTTTTACACCGTTGATACCACTTTTGATGCACAGAAATCTTTAGTTTTCACAATGCCCTATTTGTCTGTCTGATCTTTTGTTGCCTGTGTGTTGGGTGTCATATCCAAGAAATCTAACAAATCTATGTCATGAAGCTTTTGTCGTATGCTTTCTTCTGATTGTTTTAGGACTCACATTTAGGTATTCAATCCTTTTTGAGTTAGTTTTTGTATAAGGGTCCAAACTGATTCTTTTGCAAGTGGATATCCTATTTTTCCAGAACAATAAGAAAAGAGTCATTTTCCCACAGAAGTGTCTTGGCATTCTTGTCAAAAATCATTTTTACCATAAATGTGAGGGTTTATTTCTGAGCTTTCTAGCCTATCCCATTTGCCTATATATCTGTCTTTATCCTGGTACCATTGTTTTGATTACTGTAGCTTTGCTGTAAGTCTTGGAATCAGTGTGAATCCTCCAGATTTGTTCTTTTTAAGACTGTTTTGGCTATTTGGGATGTCTTGAGATTCCATAAATTTTAGGATGGGTTTTTCTATTTCTGTAAAAAAATACTACTGGTGACTGTATTAAATCTGTAGATTGCTTTAGTGGTACTGATATATTAAGAATATTAGTCTTCTAATTTATGAACATGGGGTGGGTTTCCATTCATATATGTGATTTTTAATTTGAGGTGTAATTTTCACTGCATAAGTCTTTCACAACTTCCTAAGCATTTTATTCTTTTTGATGCTACTGTAAATGGACTGCTTTCTTAATTTTATTTTTGTATTATTCATTTCTATAGAAATTAAGCTAATTTTTGTATCTTGATCTTATATCCTATAAACTTGCTGAGTTTATTATTTATTNTTTTCACTGCATAAGTCTTTCACAACTTCCTAAGCATTTTATTCTTTTTGATGCTACTGTAAATGGACTGCTTTCTTAATTTTATTTTTGTATTATTCATTTCTATAGAAATTAAGCTAATTTTTGTATCTTGATCTTATATCCTATAAACTTGCTGAGTTTATTATTTATTAACTCTAATACTTTGGGGTTTTTGTTTTGTTCTGTTTCAATTTGGTTTGGAATCTCTAGGGTTTTCTATATACAAGATCATGCCACCCATAAACATAGTTTAACTTCTTTGTTTCCAATCTGCCTTTTATTTCTTTTTCTTGCCTGGCTGTTCCAGCTAGAGTGTTGAAGTGTGGAAGCAGGCATCCTTTTCTTGTTCCAGATCTTAAAGGGAAGACTGTTTTTTATCATTGAATATAGTGTTATCTCTGGGTTTTTCATAAATGCCCTTTATCAGGTTGAAGATATTCCCTTCTGTTTCTAGCTTTTCTAGTTTGTTGAATTGTCAAATGTTTTTTTTTCTGTGTCTACTGAGAAAGCATGTGGTTTTGTCTTTATTCTATTAATATGGTATTACATTAATGTAGTTTTTTTTTTAATTCTGAACCAACACTGCATCCTTGGGATATATCCCTCTTTGTCATGGCATATGATCCTTTCTATACATTGCTGGATTTGGTTTACCAGTATTATGTTGAGAATTTCTGTATCTATATTAATAAGGGATATTGCTCTTCAGTTTTTTTTTCTTGTGACTTCTCTGTCTGGGCTTGGTTCAGTTCAGTCCAGTCACTCAGTCGTGTCTGACTCTCTGCGACCCCACGGACTGCAGCACGCCAGGATTCCCTGTCCATCACCAACTCTCAGAGCTTGCTCAAACTTGTGTCCATCAAGTCGGTGATGCTATCCAACTATCTCATCCTCTGTCGTCCCCTTCTCCTGCCTGCAATCTTTCTCAGCATCAGGGTCTTTTCCAATGAGTCAGTTCTTCGCATCAGGTGGGCAAAGTATTGGAGCATCAGCATCAGTCCTTCCAATGAATATTCAGGACTGATTTCCTTTAGGATTGACTGGTTGGATTTCCTTGCAGTCCAAGGGACTCTCAAGAGTCTTCTCCAACACCTCAGTTCAAAAGCATCATTCTTTGGCGCTGAGCTTTCTTTCTGGTCCAACTCTTACATCCATACGTGACTAGTGGAAAAACCATAGGTTTGACTAGATGGACCTGCGTTGGCTAAGTAACGTCTCTGCTTTTTAATATGCCATCTTATGTTGGTCATAACTTTGCTTCCAAGGAGCAAGTGTCTTTTAATTTCATGGCTGCTGTCGCTGTCTGCTGTGATTTTGGCCTAACGCACAGAATGAGTTAGGAAGCACTTCTTTTTCTTCTACTTTTTTGGTCAGAGTTTATGAAGGATTAGTGTCTTAGTTTGGGCTGCTATAACAGAATACCATAGACTGGGTGGCTTAAATGATGAACAGTTTTTCAAGGTGCCAGCAGATGCAGTGTCTGGTGAGAGCACTCTTCCTGGTTTGCAGATAAGTGTCTTCTCCTAATATCCTCATGCTGCTGAGAGAGAGAGGGATAGTTCTTTTCTCTCTCTCTCTTTTTTTTTTTTTTGGCTGGCTTGCAGGATCTTAGTTCCCTGACCAAGGGTTGAATCCAGGCTGCAGCAGTCAGAGTGCTGAGTCCTAACCACTGGACTGCCAGGAAATTCCCTCTTATTTTTCCTATAAGGATACTATCCCATCCTGGAGGCTCCAACCTCCTGATGTAATTACTTTCCAAAAACTATGACATTAGGGCTTCAATATATGTGAATTTGGGGGAGGGGGACACAAACATGCAGTCTATAACAAACAGTGTTAATTCTTTAAACATTTGGTAGAATTCACCATCTGGTCCTGAGGGAGATTTTTGTGTACTAACCCAATCTATTTACTTGTAACAGGTCTATTAAGATTTTCTAATCTTCGGCTTTATAGTTTATGTCTTTCTAGGAATCTGCTTGTCTCTTTTAGGTTATCTAATTTGTTGGTATATAATTATTTGTTATAATTCTTTTTATCTTTGTAAGCTCAGTAGGAATTATCCCCCCCTTTATTCCTGATTTCAGTAATTTGAGTCTTCTTTTTTTTTTAGTCTAGCTTAAAGACTTTTCAATTTCGTTGATCTTTTATTTATTTTTTTGATCTTTTATTTTTAAAATAAAAATGAAGTTTTTGGCTGCATTGGGAGGTACAGCATGTGGGATCTTAGTTCTCCAACCAGTGATTCAACCTGTGCCCACTGCCTTGGCAGCGTGGAGTATTAACCACTGGATTGTCTGAGAAGTCCCTACTGGTCTTTTTAAAGAACAAACTTTTGATTTCAGTTTTTCTATTTAAAAAAAATTTCCCCCCTTTTTTCTCTAATTTACTTCCACAAATATTTATTTCCTTCTCTCTGCTCGCTTTGGGTTTAGTTTGCTCTTCTTTTTCTATTTTTTTGGGCTCCAAAATCACTGCAGATGGTCACTGCAGCCATGAAATTAAAAGACACTTACCCCTTGGAAGAAAAGTTATGACCAACCTAGAGAGCATATTCAAAAGCAGAAACATTACTTTGCCGACTAAGGTCCTTCTAGTCAAGGCTATGGTTTTTCCAGTGGTCACGTATGGATGTGAGAGTTGGACTGTAAAGAAGGCTAAGCACCGAAGAATTGATGCTTTTGGAATGTGGTGTTCCATTCTGAAGGAGATCAGCCCTGGGATTTCTTTGGAAGGAATGATGCTAAAGCTGAAACTCCAGTACTTTGGCCACCTCATGCGAAGAGTTGACTCACTGGAAAAGACTGATGCTGGGAGGGATTGGGGGCAGGAAGAGAAGGGGATGACAGAGGATGAGATGGCTGGATGGCATCACGGACTTGATGGACGTGAGTCTGAGTGAACTCCGGAAGTTGGTGACGGACAGGGAGGCCTGGCGTGCTGTAATTCATGGGGTCGCAAAGAGTCGGACACGACTGAGTGACTGAACTGAACTGAACTAACGTAGAAACTGCTTTTAATGAATCTCAAAGTGTTGGTATATTGTATTTTATTTTCATTTATCTTGAAAGTACTGTCTCATGACTTTTTGGACCAATTTGTTATTTAGGAGTATGTTGTTTAATTTCCATATACTTGTGAATTTCCTATTTTCCTTCTATTATTGATTTCTCTTTTCCTTGTAGTGTGGTTAGAGAATACACCTTGTATGATTTCCAAGTTTTTAAGGATGTATTGGGAGACTTACTTTCTGGCTTAACGTCTGGTTTCTCTTGGACAATATTCCATGTGCAGTGGAGAAGAGTGTGTGTTTTGTTGTTGGATGGAGTGATCTGTAGCTATTTCTTAGGTCTAATTGGTTTACAGTGCTGTTTGAGTCTTTTGTTTCCTGATCTACTGCCTAGTTGTTCTACCCATTACTGAACTAGCCAACTATTAATATTTTGGCTGAATGTCTATTCTCCCTCCAGTTCTGCTGGTTTTTACCTCATGTATTTGAGGGCTCTGTTGTTAGCAGCATATATATTATGATTCTTATAAATAATTAATAATTCTTGGTGGATTGTTTCATCATTATAAAATGTCCTTCTTTGACTCTAAATTCTACTTTGTCTGATATTAATATAGTCACTCTAGCTTCCTTGTTAGTATTACTTGCATGGAGTGTCTTTTTCGATCCTTTTAAAACCTTTCTATTTGTGTCTCTGACTAAAGAAGCCAAGCACAGTAACTGAGAGAAGATGATCAACCAGAAATGTTTGAGACCTCCTAAAATACATACTTAGCTACCTTACATCTTTCTGAAACAAGCTTAATGCCATTAGTGATATAACACAATAGTTAAAAGCATAGGATTGGAAATTAAGACTGCTTGGTTCAAATATGGCTCTGTTATTGCTGTGAAACCCAAGTTCAAGTTACTTAACCTCCTGGATCCTCAGCTGCCTCAATAATAATATAGAAAAGATAACAGTACCTACCCCATAAGACTTTTGAGAATTATATGAGCTATTGCGTGGAAGGTACTTGCTACAATGTAAGGCACATAAGAAGCCCTCAAAAAATGTTAGCTTTCATTATTTATCATTGTTACTACCAACATGACCAAAATATCAAAGTATCTTTTACATTATATTAAAAGAGAAAGCATTCTAATATATTAAATATAATCATATTAAATAATACTACCAGAATCATATTAAATAATACTACCAGTATAAAAACATTTTGAAAACTATACCATGGTATATAATATTACATGTTTTAGATTATGCTGAATTACCTATATCAATGTTTTCTCTTCCCAGTGCCACCAGTGAGAGAAATAGTATTTCTCTATATAAACTCCTAGGGGAGAGAAAGAATGGAGAAGACAAATATTACTATTCATACATCTGTATATATCTATAAAATATTTTATGTTAATATAAGCATGAGATATTCTAACAAGTCACCAAACAATATGAATCTGCTTAGAGGAACAATATATTCACTTAAGAGAATGACTTACCTCTGTCTTTTAAAATGAGGACATTTATTCAGTGTGTCTAAAATCTGACTCATTGGTCCATAGACATCATTCATTTTAATGCTTTTTACCATATTTTTCAACAGTTCCTGGTTAAATGAATTATCACCTTTTTGCAATAAATGGACCATTGGATACTTTTGGGCTGTAAAAGAACAAAAGAGAAGATGAACAAAAGTGTTCTGTGTATAAAGCAGAATGTAATTAAGCAGCAACTGATAGCTATTTAAAAAGCTACGAAGCAGTAAAAATAAATTAAGGGCAATAGATAAAAGAAATGAAATCTAAGCATGAAGAAAGAAAAGAAAAAAAGGAAGAAATAAGACAAACATAAGCTTTTTGTGGTCTCAGATACACAGTAACTAAAAATACTATTTTCCGTAATAGAGCCCCTGGAAGGAATTTTAAATCAGCAGCCTGGGATGGAAACAAAAAATAGGTAAAAAGAATGGGACAAGCGATGTGCTAAAGATGGAACTCTACAAAATATAACCCCTCCACCACACACAGAGCATCCCTCGAAAACAAAAACCCCTGGACTTCCATAGCAGATAACACCAAAAACATCAAACTCAACACTCACTCTCAAACAAAAGAGTACGATTTTGACCTGTAAGAGAAAAAGTAGTATAATAAAAGTCAGCTGCACATTAGTCTAGGCTGTTTAAAGCAAGTAGCACTCTTATATGAAGGAAATGGGCGTTCTATGACAGCACTTACTATGCGCATTCCAGAGGATGTACAAGGGCTGTCCTGGATCCTGATGTAATTTCATATTGTCCCACAACATCTGTATTAAAACATATTTACTATCTTCAGACATACAGTGGCGAGGAATCTGTGTTGAAGAATAAAAAAATACTCATTAATGATCCTTACATAATAATGTTTTGTAAATATTTTATGAAGATCCTTAAAGATATTTTTTAGGATGTATGGGTGCAAAAGAGAAAAGAACAGAAAAACCATTGGTTTGTATGCATTTTATAACCTACTGAAGGGAGACGACCTGAGTTGAGTTGAGAAGTCAGTGGTCCCTAAAGTCGCAGATTTAACAAAGTACTAAGATCATGAAGAGTTAGTCTTGACCAGCTTTCGACTGAGGCTCCACAGAAAGATAAATCCAGAAGCCCCATTCTCCAACATTTCAAGACCCTAGCACAGACACTCTGACTGAGTTAACCTCTCAGTCACTCCTTCACTGACAATCCAAACACACGCACAATCACAGATGTGAAGTACAAGGAGAGAGAACACAGAGCTCCTAAACTGAGACACCCTGCCATTTAGTGGCAGTGATAGCGTAATGAAAAAGAAAAAAACATATCAGAAATGCAAGTGAACATACAACAAACTACCTAAATGTTAAATGACAATTTAGAGGAATGAAGAGAACGGTAGCTGGCACATGACTGCAGTGTGAATTACAGACGTCCTCCTAAAGCGTTAGGCGGCTTCTTGAAGGAGGTATGAGGCATGAGTGGAGCCAACTCACAAAGTCATCTTATAAGAGTCATTTACAGTTTATTCTTGAGGCTATAACAAAAAGCCAAGCCCATTTTGTGTAAACTTTTATAAGAAGTCCAAAAAACATGACTGTCTTACTGCTGAACTGCAAGAAGAAAAGTTATTTACAAGAATTTTATTGATTCAGATGGTTATTAAAAATATTTAGCATAAAATTACTTTTTTGTCATTCAGTTCAGTTGCTCAGTCGTGTCCGACTCTTTGCGTTTAGGAATATGCAAACATTACAGTGGTGATAGTAGCACTGAATTTTAGATAACTGTTACTCTCGTACCTTTGAATACTTGTTACAATGCTCAGAAGAAAGAATCAATCCAGGTAAATTACTGGGTAAGTCAAGACGTCTAAAATACCACACCAGGTTCCAGAAAACAATTGGATGATGGTCCACAAAGTCTGCCACCGTTATTGCACGGTCACCTTCATTTTCCAATAAGCTTTCAAGTTCCTTCCATACCACTAGTGGACTAAGGTATGGAACAGTGATAGGATCTGGACTTGGGAGGTGCCATTCTAATCCTAAAGAATCCTGTTGAGTAAATAAAAACTGTAAAGAGCAAATACAAGATGATGATACTAAATCGTTCTTTTACATGCCTGTCAATGACTTCTACATAATTAGAAATGTAACTGTATAATATAACAAGATACCCTTCTTAATAATAATAAAATTGAAGCTTATGAGGCTGTTTAGTACAAGGGGAACAAAATCAAATGCAAATTATCAATACCCAAACTGTAAAAAACACCGAAATACGTACTGCAGCGCCTTGTAAAGTAGTTGGCAGGCTGCCTGTAGGAACGAGCTTCTGCCCTCCAATGTCTTCCTTATCCAAGGTGCCATAAGTACTAACACTCCTGGCCATTGGAAATATCGGACATTTTGACATAGCTGCTTTTGATCTATCAGCAGGGATCTGAATACTTCGGGCACATGTATTTTCCAGTGGCTTAGATTTGCTTGGGCATTAAAAAAGGAAAAAAAAAACACATCATTCTCTAGATTTATTTTATTTTATCTGACCATGTTCTCTTTAGAATCAGACCTGCAGGTAGCAAAGTGAAACAAAGGAAAAATGTAATCTGGCTTTGGCTTGGGAAAAAGGATACAGTTTAAAGTAGCCTAGTCATGTTAAATTTCCTTTTTATCTCGTAAACTTTAAATATAAGTCATTCATTTGTTCAAAACATTTAGTGGACAACTTATACTGAGGACCCACAGTAGGCCCAGGGATACAAACCAGAAACAGGCACCTATTCCTCCAGGAGTCAGAACTAGTGGGAGACAGTCAGAGAAAGGGCCTCAGCAGACCTGTGATGAAAGAATGCACACATCCAGACTCGCAGTTCTTGTAGTCTAAGCAGTCAGGATCAAAGCAGGCTAGCAGGCCATGCGAGCCTGCCAGTACCACGTATGTATTTTCTTCTGCACATGCAGTTACAAGTGTGACTTCTGCCCAGCTCTATTTGCTGCATTTGGCACTTCTCCAAAATGGAGATGATACTAGCCTTTGTTCTAAGCACAGATTTACTTGTATTAGGCTTACTGTATAATTCTTAGTTTGATTTTGACAGTTCATCTAACAGCTCCAAATGTTTTCTTAGATTATTAAACATCCCTAAGTAGAAAATTAAATACTACAAAGTAGAAATATGTTAGTACTGACTTAATTCCTCAAAAGAGAGATAAGAGAAAGATGTTCATTATAAACTTCAAGTGTTCTACAGAATTTTTACCTTTAAAATAGTAAACATTATCATACGTGAATTATCCAGCTTAAGCTCTGGGGCTTCTTGAGGTATAAACTGTTTAAAATCATTTATTTACTCATGGCTACCCTGGGGCTTGGTCGCTGTGTGTGGGCTCTCTCTAGCAGCGCTGAGTGGGGCTGCTCTCCCTAGCAGCGCTGAGTGGGGCTGCTCTCTCTAGCAGCGCTGAGTGGGGCTGCTCTCTCTAGCAGCGCTGAGTGGGGCTGCTCTCTAGCAGCGCTGAGTGGGGCTGCTCTCTGCTGTGCACAGGCTTCTCGCTGCGCTGGCTTCTCGTTGTGGAGCACCAGCTCTAGCCTGTGGGGCTCAGCAGCTGTAGTCACAGGCTTCGCTGCCCTGCGGCATGTGGGGTCTTTCCAGATCAGGGATCAAACCCGTGTCCCTTGCACTGGTAGGCAGACTCTTAACCACCGGACCACCAGGGAAGGCCATCAAGCATAAACTATTAACTGTTGAAACATTTATATTATTAGAGAATTTCAATATTATTCTAATTAGGAATAAGAATTTAAGATAAGTCTATTATATATAGGGGTTTAAATCTTAAAATGGTCAGCTAATCTTTCTGTCATAAATGGAAATGTATATGTTGTTAACATATAGTTCCACATAATCATAATTACCTATTCAGATCAAAACTCCCTTGAACAGAGAGAAGAGATGTGTCAAGACCAGAGGTTGATGTTGAGATGCAAGACTGCCTTGTCTGACTTGAAAAGGAGGATGGAAAATGTATATTTTCCGTAGATGGGCTTGACTTCAAAAAGTATCTGTAATGTGAAAGAAAGGGGCTTTTTGAGAAAAGAGACAGTCCAGGAAACACGATCCTTAAACATGCAGAAAAAAAAAACAACAAAACGTAAATCATTACCTTCCAGGTCGTCTTAAATCTCTTATCTCTATATTCAGAAAGGGCAAGAAAAGATTGCCACAAAATGGGCAGGTAGTATTGAGATTTGAGTCATCTGCTGTCCAGCCAGCCATGATTTCCTCATCGTGGACCAGACAGTCACAGGTTTTACACCGAGAGCAGCTTGAGATAAGGACCTACGGGAGAAAACAGCACTTTACAAAGTAAGCTAGTAAGTGCATAAAATTATTTCAATTAACGAGTCTATTGGAAAGCTAAAATTCAGAATGATTTAGAAGTTACAAACAAAAAAATGGATTATTATCAGTACATTATATAATACAGTCATCTTTAACTATTTCAGCTAAGTCTATACCAAAATTTTTGCTGGAAGGGAAACTTGAATTTAAGTGAGCATCTTTACCATTACAATTATGTGCTATAAAATGTGCCATGACTTTATTTGGCTTCCCAGGTGGTATTTGTGGTAAAGAACCCGCCTGCCAATGCAGGAGACATAAGAGATGTCAATCCCTGGGTCGGGAAGATCCCCTGGAGGAGGGCGTGGCAACCCACTTCAGTATTCTTGCCTGGAGAACCCCATGGACAGATGAGTCTGGAGGGCTACAGTCCACAGGGTTGCAAACAGTTGGACACGACTGGAGACTTAGCATAGCACACACACAAACACACACACAATTTTATTAATGGAAAACTAAACCCAAGCATTCATTTATCAATACACAAAACAGGTACTGGGAATCCATGCTATAGATCTGTGCCACTCAAAGTGTGGTCGCCAGAGAAGAGGTGGTCTACAAACTCTTACTGGTCTGTGATGGGCTAAGTAAGGAAACTGAGAGGAGGGTCTGGGGGCCCATAAAGTAACTGGCCATTCTGCAGCAGCTAAGTCGGTGATCAACAGATTTCACCAGTGTCTCAGCCACGACGGATTGGAAAGCAAAAACAGCAACAACCAAAACCCCCAGGTCCTTCATTACAGACAGTTTAAGAAGCATTGCTAGAGAGAGACGTAAATACTGTTGTCATTACATTAATAAAATACAGAATTCCCGAAGCCATCAGAAACTCTGTAAATTGCAACATTAGTGTTCATCATTTATTTCCAACTACATGCAAATTTATTTTCCAAATTAGTGTGAAATAGCAACACTCACAAATGTATTTGGAAGCAATTTTTGCACAAAAATTAGGGGAAAAATTTAAAGTATAAAAGTAAAACCTTTTCACTGTAAGAAAATGGGATATAGCAGCATATCCAGCAGATGTATATATTAGACTGATACAAAGAATGAAAAACATGATGGAAAAAGTGGACACAAATGCCAAAACCACTCCCAGTATCCTCATCCAAAAAGTGTGCCTACACAGTGAAACTAGTTAAAAGTGTTTAAGAAGCGAAATAACTATTGAAAGAGGACATACATAAAACAAGGGTCAAATATAAATGCTGAAAATAAAAGTGCAATCAATCAAAGTATGGAACTTTTCTAAACAGAAAAAGTCATAGACATTTTAAGTTTATTCAGATGTAATATACATTCTGAAATGTTCAGATGCATATATTTAATTTCATCACTCTACCAGAGACTGTCAATATTTAAGAAATTTTATTAAGTAGCACATGAAGATATTCTTTTGATTAAAATTGTACCTCCATTGCATAGTTCTGGAAGATATTTGTATTACTCGTGTTGCAGGAAGATGCCACCTCTGATTTCCCAGGTAAGGCAAACTTGGATAAGGATCCTGTTCATTATTAAAAAACAAACAGCAAAACCATTAAAATTAATAAGAAAGGATGTGAGAATCACTCTCATAAATTCTCTGGTAAAATATCAAACTGTCCTATTCAAAATTTAAGAAAAAACACATAAATAATGAAAAATGGTTTTCAAGTGTGCATTTGTCTTTTGCGTATACACCTAAGGAAGTGTGTTTTAATTCATTACTCACTGATTTTCATTACTCACTTATTAAGCACATTGTATGTACAGGCTAGAAAGCATACTGGTTGTTTGTAATTACTATTTTGCTGTTTCTGTTCTTACATGTTTAAGATATAAGAAAGTGTTTAGTTCTAAGGTTTAAAAAGTATAAACAGCTGATCTTATTTCAGATCATGAAAAGAATTACTGCAACTTTCTGCCTTGTAAGACTCTTTAAAATCTGTAAGTAATCTTGCTCTTAAGCACTAGGAAAGAGTTTCCAAGTATATTCTCAACAGCAAAAAGATATGAGTAGGTATTAAAATGACAACAACAAAAAGTGAGAATAGTTCTGTGGCCAACTGCTGACAGTGGCTAGATCTAGTCAGGAAAACTGGAGGTAATCTATACTTCTATACTTTTTTCTCTGTAGTTACATTTTATGAATGAACACTGGTATTTTTTATAAATATAAAGGTATTAAAGTAACAGTATAAACTAGCGGTTCCAAGAAACAGAGAGGACAGGAGAACGTGAAATACCACCATGGGGATGCAATCAGCACAATCCAGACTAACGATCCAGCTGCTTCAGCAGATAAATCACAAGAGGGAAAAAGCTCTAGACCTTCCATTAGCCGAAGCCCCTGCCTCAGAGAGATGCAGAGAGAGCTGAAGCCTCATATCATCCTAGATGCTTAGAAATGGTTATCTGCGGGTCTTTCCTGATGGTCTCCCAATAACCTTCTGTAATTCCGCCTCCCTCTGCTAAAGCTAGTTCAAAATTGCTCTTTATTAGCCTTGACTAATTCAATCATTTATGCTGGCAGTCTACCTTTTGTATCTAATCAATTTACAGCACAGAATATTCTTTTTAGCAAAGTGAATCAGGATGTGAGGTTATCTTACTTAGTTCAATAAACTCTTCTTGTATGTTAGAAAAAAATAAGAGGGGGGAGCTAGTCACCTGATTATATGACAAGGGAGGGAAAATACAGGGAATGAAGATGAGAGGGAATTAACAGACATCAAACAATGCAACAAATAGACCCTGTCTGGGTCTCAACTTGAACAAACCATCTATAAAGAGTTTTATGAGATAGTTGTGAAAGTTGAAACTATGTATATATTTTATACATTATGTAATAAACCTTGACACATTAAGAAATATGATGATATTACAATTTTGTTTTAAAAAATGAATGCTTCATAAAAGATACCTACTGTGAAAAGTGAAAGTTGCTCAGTCATGTCTGACTCTGTGACCTCATAGACTATACAGTCCATGGAATTCTCCAGGTCAGGATACTGGAGTGGGTAGCCTTTCCCTTCTCCAGGGGATTTTTCCAACCCAGGATCGAACCCAGGTCTCCTACACTGCAGGCAGATTCTTTACTAACTGAGCTATCCTCTAAGGTCTAAAGGGCTTCCCTTGTGGCTCAGCTGATAAAGAGTCCGCCTGCAATGCAGGAGACCTGGGTTCAATCCCTGGGCTGGAAAGATCCCCTGGAGAAGGGTAAGGCTACCCACCGCAGGATTCTGGCCTGGAGAATTCCATGGACTGCATATAGTCCATGGGGTTGCAAAGAGTCGGACAGGACTAAGTGACTTTCACTTTCACTTACATACTGTATGAGTCCATAAAAATGTTGAAGAATGGCTGGCTATAGTGTTAAGATAATGCTCACCTGTGTAGGGAGTGGTGAGTAGATGTGGGCATGAGAGGGGGATCTGGATGCTGTTACTGAACTGTTATCTTAACCTGATACTGGTTATTCAGTTGTTCTCAATTTGTGACATGGACAATATTTACATACATAAAAATGCACACAGTACATGTATAACAGAGTAAATAATAAATTTCTTAAATAAACTAAGTAACTAATAAAAAGTTAAAAAAGATATGACATTAAAGTCCTTATGTTTTAGAAATACATGCTGAAGTATTTATGAATAAAATTATATATTGTTTGGGATTAACTTTAAAATAATTCAGTGGGGCAGGAAAAAATGTTGGCAGCAGAAGACAGAGGGGATAAAAACAAGACTGGCCATTTGCTGATAAGGGTTGAAGCTGCATGAAGGATATACACGGCAGTTTGTTGTGCTAGTCCTACTTTTGTGATTGTTTGAATACTTCCACAAGAAAAGCTTTTTAAAATAGTAAAGATGCAAATTTTAAAAATGTTATAGGGAGAATAGCATTGAAATATGTATACTATCATGTAAGAAATGAATTGCCAGTCTATGTTCAATGCAGGATGCAGGATGCTTGGGGCTGGTGTATGGGGATGATCTGGAGGGAAGATGTGGGGTGGGAGGTGGGAGGGGGGTTCATGTTTGGGAGTTCGTGTAAAAAAATAAATAAATACAAAAAAAAAATGTTATAATACGTCCATTCCTCACATCAAATACCAGGATAAATTTCAAATGGATTAAATATCTAAATCAGGAGTCAAATCTACTTTTGTATAATCACAAGAATGATTTTTACATTTTAAAAGTACTGTTAAATATATATATATATATCTCCCACAAAACTTAAACTATTTATGATATGGCCCTTTATAGAAAAAGTCTGCTGATCCCAGAAAATGTTAAAGAGGGAATGAGAGAAGTATTGAAGAAAGTAGTGGTGAACCTAGGGGAAGGGAAAATCTTTTCCAATGACTCAAAATCCAGAAGTAATAGGGCAAAAACTGATACTTTTAGTGATACAAAGTTGAAAACTTTTATGTGGGGGAAGAAAACCCCGAAATTTGACACCACTGGAAAAAGCATCTGCCACTGATATAAAAGACAAAGGATTAATTCCCTAATATAAAAAAGAGCTTAAAACTTAAAAAAAAAAGGTGGTGGGGGGACCAACATGTGAAAGTCAAATGTAGGCAAAAGACAGTTCACAGAAATAGTTCCTGAATGTACACATAGATATGCAATTTAATTTATAAAATAAATATAAATCAATATTAATTGAAATACACACTTCACCTATCAGATGGCAAAAATCCAAAAGTGTGCTAACATATTTTCTTCACAAGACTGCTGGGAAATAGGTATTCGTCTACACTACCTGTGGGAATACAAAATTGTATACCCCTGAGGAAGGAACTGGCAATATCACTTCAAGGAAGAACTTGGAAACATCTTCTAAAGCTACCCTGGCAAAAATATAATATGGCATATGTGCATCATAGCATTATTCATAACAGTTAAAGAGTGAGAATTTAAGTCCATCAACAGGGAAGTGGTTAAAATAAACTGATACAGTCACACATGATGAACCGTGCAACCTTAAAAATGAAAGGGGGACAATGCTATGTGATGATATGAAATGTTCTTCAGAATACGGTGTTAAGTGAAAAAAGCAAGTAACAGTTAATTATTTAACAGTTATGTTACCTTTTGAGTAAGAAGACAAGGAGGTATGAAGAACACAGAAACACAACACACATGCTTTTAAAGAAGCATATATTTTTCAAAAAAGCAACAATGAAAGGATAAATAAAAGACTGAACAAAAATGGCTGCCTCGAGGGACAAGGAGAAAACAAGCTGAAGGGATGAGGATGGAGGCCAGAGTTCTCTGTGAGTGCCTTGGTTCTCCGTCGCTTTGAGCCATGTAAATCTTTTACAAAATTAAAAATATAAAGGAGAAAAAGTAAAGGTACTGCATATCAAATGCAGGATGACAGAAGGGTTTGGACAAACCTTCTAAGGAGGCAGAACTTTCCAGGCTTGTTCTGCTGAAATCAACTCCCTTAGTCCCTGAAGCGGTGCTGCTCTCCTGAGAAGTGGCTCCTTCCAACTCATGGCAGACATCTTCATCTGTTAAAGAGGTAGATTCAGAATCCTGGGCTCCCACTGAAGAAAGACTGGTACGGTCAGAACTTTGATCCTAAGGACATAATTATAAGCTTAATTTCCTTCATATTTAAAGTTATTTAAAAGGTCACTTCTAAGGGCAGAGGAAATGCCTAATTACTCAGATGATCAATTAATCAACATTGTAACTTCTAAGGGAAAAATAAAACCAACCAACTTTACAAGGTCATCCTAATTTGGACAAACATGAGCTGGAGATCAATTTTTACGGCAGCATTTCTTAGTTAGATCAAAGCAGATACCTGTTAGATAACTGTTAGCTTTAAGCCTTTGTTTATTGTTAATTTTCTTTCCTGCAAATCCTGGTCCAGGATGATATCACCAGAAAATAACATTTTATTCTTTTCCATAGCAATCCAGGTTATTATTTCTGGATCCCATGAAAGTTACTGTGTAGTCGGGTACTATTATAATCTCTTGGAGAATGTTGTAGCAGACAGTCAACTGAGTTATGTTCAGCTTGTACTTTGTGTTTTGATTTTTGTAGGTGGTGATTTAATACTCAGTTTAATTCTCTAAGCCTTGTCCTCCATGCTGGTCTGCAAGTATGCCATGTACGTGTAAGCTCAAGGGTGAGGCAGATACTTGTGTGGGCCATACACAGAATCAGGAATCCTTCTTTCACAGCTTCCCCTCATACTCTCCTGCCCAGAAACCCCCTTCCCTGGTTCCTCTCTCCAGGAAATATGGGGATTCTCCTGAAGTTTTAGCTGCCAGGATGCCAGGCCACACTGTGACTGGGACCTGCTCTTGGGGCAAAGATGCATGAGAAAGAAAACGGGAAATTTTCTTCATGATCTGTTGCTTTTATTTTTCAGAATCCTTAGATAGTTGCTGTTTTGTATTTTGTCTGGAGTTTTTAGTGTAAGTTGAAGGATGAGTTTTAGTGGCCTTATGTTACCACAGTGGAACTAAAATTTTCACCCAAATTTTTAAAAAATATTTTTGCTGGCTACAGAAAAACATGTTGGCAGCATTTTCTTTCAGTACTCTGATCAAGATGTTTTTCCAGCATCTTTTGACATCACTTTCTATTCAGAAGACAACTGTCAGTTTTCTTATTGTTGCTTTTTTTTTTTTAAGAAATAATGCTTTATTTGAGAAACTTACTTTCAAATTACTTTTATGTGTTTTTAAGTCATAAGGAGCATCCAAGAAAAAAACATATACAGTTTCCATCGGAATAAGGACAAAAAAAATGGGGTTGATGACTGCCCCAAATGATATTTCCTAAAGGAAAAAAATGTAATATTTAACTTTTTTTTTTTTTTTGAGGCAGGGTAAGTGAACTACATACATAAATAAAATTTTCTTACTTTACAAGGAGGAAGGACTATGATCCTGTTTTTGATGCATATTAAATACAAAATCCACTGTTCTGATCAAGATGAGGGAAAAAAGATCATTCTTCAACACTTCAGTTCTCACGCAATGAAATCCAAAGGTCTGTTGAATCCACCTTTTCTGTTCATGTGCTGCCTATACTTTCTTTTCTGAGACACATTTATGGCACAGGCCTTTACAGAGCCATCCACCTTTTTCCCTTTCGTGGAGGCAAATCCCATTAACGTTATCATTTCTACTCCTCTCTCTGTTGTGCCCTCTGTCTTCCTCAGTTATCTGACATTCTTTGCTCTTTGTTTCTTCTCAGCTCTTCTTTCTCTCAGTTGAGAAGGGGAAGGAGATGTGGATCTCTGTCGTCTTGGGGACCTGGAACGCCTTCTGTGTGGTCTGAGAGATCTCGCTCCCAGTACCGGGACCTTTCTTGGTGCCAGCGTTCTCTTTCCCGGGATGTGGCCCGGGACCGCCTAAGCTCCCTCTGTGGGGAGCAGCTGCGGATGCAACCCATTTGGAATCCTCCTTCGGTACTAGTTGCCTGGGAAACGTATTGTTGCTCTTTTGAAGGTAATACATCTCTTTTCTTTGGCTCCTTTTAAGATTTTCTTTGCATTTCATTTTCGTCTAACATTAGATGCCTATTTTTTTTTTTGGCACTTATTCTGCCCGACATTCATTTATCTTCTAAATATGTGAGTTGACATCTTTAATCACTTTTGGAAAATTCACGGCAATTAGCTTTTAAAATTTTCTTTCTACCCCGTTCTTTCTTCTTCTGGAACTCAATTACATCAATGTTAGGCAGTTCCATTAAACTGCACATTCTTTCCAATATTTCCCTCCCTTTTTTTTTTTTCTATCTATACTTCCGTGTGGATATTTTCTACTAACTCCCATCAAGTTCACTAATCTTTCTTCTCCTGTGTTTTATCTGCTGTTAAATCCAACAACTGTATTCTTAATTTCACATCTTTTTCGCTTCTGGAATTTACACTGGTTCAATAGATGATTATCTGGGGAAATCTCCCATCTTCTAGCTTTTTTTTTTTAACTCTTTTCTCTATTTTCTTGGACATATTGCAATTACTTCCAAATATCTTGCTAATTCAAATACTTAGATCACCTGAAGGTCTATTTCCTCCATCATCTGTTTCTCCTTGGTTTTTAGTTATGGGCCTTGTCTCTCAGTATAGCTGTTTTTTCTTTTGGCTGCACTGGTCTTTGTTACGGCGCGTGGGCTTCTCTTGCTGTGCAGCACAGGATCTCGAGAATGTAGACTCCACTTGCAGCACACGGGCTAAGCTGCTCCATGGCATGGGGGATCTTAGTTTTTCAACCAGGAACTGAACCCATATCCCCTACATTGGAAGGCAGAACCACTGGATCACCAGGAAGTCTGTCAGTATAGCTATTTTTAATTGAATAACAGAATATAAAAAACTGTAACTCCAGTTAATGCTCTGTTCCTCTGGAAAGGACACACTTTTTCCTGACAAAGCAAAGGCTGATTGGTTTGATCTAATCACAGCCTGAGCTGAGTCCAGCACAGGTTGCAGCTTTGGTCAAGTGGAGTTTACCTTTGGTTTGCTCGTGTTCCTAAGGCATAGCTCTGCAAGAATTTGAACTAAGGGCCTGGTCTGTGTACCAAAGGTTCCCTGCCTCCACTCCTCTCAGCTCTCAGCAGTTAAATTATTGTATTCCCAGCACCATAAAATTGCTGAGAACTTTGTTTTATCAGAGTCTTCTTGCTTACCTTTTCATACTCCTGTTTCATGCATTATTTGGAAAACGTCTTGAAAGAAAAAAACTTGTGCATCTGAGGACTCTCAAATTTGTCAAAGGGACAAATATTTTTGTCTCTCTAGTTCCACAAGATCCCCAAAGTCCTGCTGGCCCCCTCACCTCTCCACAGTCCTCTGATAAGACAAAGCCTGAATATGCAACCTTTTACTCTGTGCTCAGAATAAGCAAATACCCTCATGGAAAAAGCAGCTAGAGGACTTCAGCTCATCTCTGCAATTCTCCTCTCTAAAACCTTGCCCGTCTATTTTCTAGTTGTTTTCGCCATTCTCTGATGACTGTAGGCAAGTACTTAAGGGCAGCTACTCCAGTACTGTGGCCTGGAGAGTTCCATAAACTGCACAGTCCATGGGGTCGCAAAGAGTCGGCGGGGACTTTCACTTCACTTCTGTACCTCATCCAGCTTCTTGCTTTGGGAGGCATGCAGGTGTGTCACAAGGTACTCCATCCTAACCAGAAGAAAAATTCTATGCCTAGCTGGTAATTTTTGAAGGCAATAAATAATGAAGCTCAGTAAGCATTTTTATTCCAGCTACAAATCACTTTCTTTCAAAACTGAACTACAAATATAACCTTAGTTGGTGAATTCTTTCCTTTTGAAGTTATTATTCAAGTTCAAATTCTGATACTTACAAACCTTATGCATCCCAAGAGTCCTTTCTGTAAAGCTGTATTTTAGGAGAATGGTAAAAACACATCTTTGCAAGTAAGGGACTTCTGGTGGTAGAGGAGGGTAAAGGGAAATGTAGAAAATACTAATAAACCTACCTTTGATGATGCAGTGTACATGGTGAATCTTGAATACCATTTGCTTGCTTTCTCTGCAACTCCTTTTCCAGCAATGAACATACTGTTTCTTAGAACATCTAGTTTAGGTACTAGTAGTGTATCTAAATTAAATGAAGGTGATGAATGGGTTAATGCATCTTGAGATTCTTCCCTAAATGGACAGGTAGGTGAGAAGGCTGGAGAAGACCAGAGTCTGTCCCTTGGCCTGTCCTCACTTTTTGAGTAACTTTTAGATTTGGTAAGTCTCACTGGTCTGGGAGAATTAGGAGGCAGGCTAGATCTTCTGCATGCCTTGACCAACGTGGGACTTTTCTTAGCGGTGACTTTATCATCACAGGCCCGTTGTAAATCAATGCTTGGTGTTCGACTTGTCAAAGGACTGCTCATGTTATTCATATACATCTCAATTTCTTCAGCTAAATCCCGCCTAGCAGATGGTGTTGAAACACTTTTGCTATCATCGTCCTCCTCTTCCTCCTCCTCTTTTTGCTGCTGTTCAGTCTCAGCAGCCAAAAGTGAGAGGGGATCAAATCCTGTGGCAACATCAGTTTTTTCAAAAGGTTTTACTGAAAAGCTGCTGTTCAAGCGTTGACTCCTCTTGGGATTTTGTGGAACAATGTACCTTGCTTTTGAAATATCTGTTTCATTGTCTAAGTCTTCTAAGTCAAAAATAACAGGAGAATCCACTTTATCTGCCAAACAATTAGAACCATCAAAAGGTATATCATCATCACTCGATTCCTTTTCTATACTGTCTCTCTTTGATCTTAAAGATGGTTTTCCAATATTAAGACTATTTGGTCTTGTGCTTTTTGAGATTACATTTGAAAGAATTTTTGCATCAGCTCCTAATTTTTCAACCATATTTCCAGGGTTTGCTTCCTGGTTAATTCTATTGAGCATAAGTCCCATAAGTACTCCTCCACTAAGATTGCGGTTTCTGTTTGCCCAGGACATATGCTGCTGCAAATTAGGCTCATTGTCACTTTTATGCCTTTTCCTGAAGCATCTACTTTGAATGTTTCCTGTTTCATTTGTATCCTCAAAAGACGATATTAAGAGCGGCTCAGATGTGCTTTCTAAAAAACAAGAAAAGTGCTTTAGCTATGGAAAATGTAATACGCAAATATAAGCTGTCTTAAATATTTAAGATACCAGTAATAAAAATGATAATAGCAAGAATTTATCAAGTACCTGCTATTTCACAGATGCTATACTAGGCAATTTATTTACATTATCCACCATAATCATTCCAGCATCCTTATGGGTGGTGGAGAAGCTGATACTCAGAGATTAATTACCTAGCCCAAAGTTACCTAGCCCTTAAGTGACAGAAGTTAGTTAGTAAGTACATGTTAGTCGCTCAGTCGTGCCCGACTCTGTGCGACCCCATGGGCTGCAGCCCATCAGGCTCCTCTGTCCATGAGATTTTCCAGGCAAGGATACTGGTGTGGGTTGCCATTTCCTTCTCCAGGGGATCTTCCCAACCCAGGAATCGACCTGGGTCTCCTGCACTGCAGGCAGATTCTTTACCCGCTGAGCTACAAGGGAAGCCGTAACTGGGATTCAAATCAAATATGAAGGGTACGCTCTGAGATTTAAGGATGCACTACTTCTTAAAATCTATAAGACTAATATTTACCATTGGTACATTTATAACAACAACAATAATGAATTTATGTCCATTTCACTGAACTGATTAAATAACAATGGTTATACAATTGTGGTTGTGCTAGATAACTTTAAGATCTGAGTCTTCTGCCTATAAAAATAAAAATAAAACCAAAAACACTAAGCCAAACCAAGGACAGCTATGTGAGCTTTATAAATAAAACTTAATTTTAAAACTAAATCCTCATGACCATAGATGTGGCTAAATAATTTTACTTTTTCTTTAAATATTGATTCAAGTTTATAATACTTGAATGTGAACAGCCAGTTTCTATTCAGAAACACTGTTCGCTGCTTTTAACCAGAAGCAGAAATCAAGACTTTTGATCACTTTAATTGTCCTTATTCTGTGGGAGTCTCCTACAGCATTAGTCAGGCATAGTGCTGTCAGCCACTCTTTCTACATGCTTTATGCAACAGCAGTAGCTCTCTAAAACCAGGCAATCACTAATCACTAAAAATGGGCCTTTTTTCCTGTCATATGATGCATTCAGGTAACAGGATAGGAGATAAAAAGGACTACTAGAGACCTTAAAAGCCTACAAACTAATACTGTTTAATAAACATATATTAATAGCATTAACAAGGAAAACAGTATAGTAGAGAGGTGAAGTATATTCTTTTTTTCCTATATCAGCTTATGATTAAGATTATAAGAAACCAAGAATACACTTTCTTCTAATATTCTGGGAAACTTTCTACTGGACAGGTTATTATTTTCTACTGGACATATATTATCAAAGACCTGGAGGAATCTTATAAGCCAAAGATAAAACTCAAGGACTGCATTTAAATAGAAGAGCAAGGGTTCCTTCACAAAGTAAGAACTATGCAAATGGCCTGAAGACAAATAAAGCTGGTTATCCAATTATACCAGGGGTCGGCAAGCTGCACCACGAGCCAGCCAGTCTGTGGACTGTTCTTATACAGTCTCAAATGGTGTTAACATTTTAAGAGTTGTACACATCACACACATAAAGAACAGGCAACTGGATTTCTGGGAGCTGCAACTGCGGAGGCTCACGGGCCCTGGAGCCTGAGCTCTGCAACAAGAGAGGCCAGCAGCACAGGAAGCCTACGCACTGCAACGAGCGCGTACCCCAGCCTGTCACAATTAGAGGAAGCTGTGCACAGCGAGGAAGACTCAGTGCACGCCAACAAAAACCCAGCATAGCCAAAAACAACGACAAATTTAAAAAATAGAACAGGCAAGAGAGACTGTGTGTGGCCTCTAAAGCAAAAATGTTTACTGTCTGGCCATTTACAGAATAGTTTACCTGATTCTAAGTTGATATGCATGCTAAATTCTACCAGACTAGGTGGATGCTGCTCTAGCCCAGGGTTGCCTTCTTTAGATCTGTGAGCAAGCTGTAATCCCTTCCTGTATACAGTCCCGACACACTTCTTCCCATTGCTTGGAATTCTCCGTTTCCGTTTCTCCTGCAGAACTCCTGTGTGCTCAGCTGCTCAGTCGTGTCCAACTCTCTGTGACTCTGGTGGACTCTAGCCCACCAGACTCCTCTGTTTATGGGATTGTCCAGGCAAGAATACTAGAGTGGGTTGCCGTTTCCTCCTCCAGGGCATCTTCCCAACCCAGCAAGTGAACTTGGGTCTACTATGTCTCCTGCACCAGTAGGCAGATTCTTTACCAGTAAGTCACCTGGGAAGCCCACGTCCTCATTTATGTTCTATTCATTCTTCAGATGTAAGCTCAAAAGCCGTATTACCAAGGAAGCTTTCTTGACCAGTGTCCCCTAAATCCAGGATAGCTTCTCTATTACATGCTCTCACCCTTCTTGACAGTATTTACTATCAGGGTGTTTTCACATTTACTTGATTATTAGATTAATGTTTTCTCATCCCTCCCATGTGTTTCTCTATGAAGTCAGGGACCATGTTTATTTTTTATTCTTTACTATATCCTAGGTAGCACCTGGCATATGGTAGCAGATAATAAGTGTGCAGAAAAAAAAAAAAAAATATATATATATATCACTGAATGAATACTGTCTTCTGGGAAACAACTGCAGCCAACAAAACACACTTAAGGCAGAATTAGGCCTAAAAACATTTCAAAGTATGTTTTCAAGTTTAGAGTATGTTTCACTTCAGAGTAAATTTTTTTGTGCTTGAACGCTCAGTGATTCAATATGCATTTATCAAAATGTTAAAATTCCTGGGCTTTCCTGGTGGCTCAGGGGTAAAGAAACTGCCTACCAATGGAGGAGACAGGTTTGATCCCTGTCCTGAGAGACTTCACACGCTGCGGAGCAACTACGCCGAGGTGCCGCAACTGCTAAGCCTGTGTTCTAGAGCCCAGGAGCCCAGTCGCCTTCAGCAGCTGCTGAAGTCCGTGTGCACTAGAGCCTGTGCTCTGCAAGAAGAGAAGCTGCTGCACCGAGAAGCCTGCAGACCGCAACTGGAGAAAACCCGCCCACAACGGAGCCCTAGCACAGCCAAAACTAAGGAAAATGATCTTTTTAAATGTCAAAATGCCCAAGATGATCATGAAGTAACTAACTGTAGGGTGACGCTTTTAGCTATCAAACATTAAAACATGTCTTTGGTTATTCTATTCCCACATCTTTTGGAAGCTGTTGTTTATTTATGTAATGATATAAATAAAATATACACATATTGTACTGCAAAACATAAAGAGACTTGAAAGGTGTTTTGAATCCTAGGAGTACTGGTACACAAGAAAAAAGATACAGAAAAGTTAATTATTCCTATAAATCCCACATACAGTCTTTAGTAGGAGTGATAAACCCAAAGTACTTAACAGATAGAAAAGTTTTCAAGTCAAAAATCTTAAGGATAAACTAACAACTCCAGTTCACACCTAGGAAACCTATCACAGGCTTTGAAAAAGTGACTTGTTCAGCACAGAGGACAAAATCAAAAGCCATATGCCGAGTCAGATGCTGATGACTCTGACAAAATGTCAGAAATACAGGTTCGTTGACAATCATGTGAAAATAGAAAGTTCATAAAAATAGATCTAAGAAAACCATGAGCATGAACAGAAAGGAATAAAAGAACAAGAAAGCAAAGATTACCAAAGGCCAGTTATTAAGAGTCAAAACTAGACAGTGATTAGGAAGAACTAAATGGTTGTGAAGCAATTATATGATACCAATGAAACAATTTTTAATCTTTAAGTTATAACAATTATCTAACAAAGAAATGTGAAGAAAGACGGTTATAGATCATTTAACACTTTTTTTTTTTATAGCTGCAGCAGGGGTCCGTACACTTTTTCTGTCAAGGGCCAGACAGTAAATCTTTTACCCTCTGCAGGCCATACAGGCTCTGTGGCGACGCCTCGGCTCTGCTGGCACAGCACCAAAGCAGCCACAGACAAGACAGAAGCAAGCGAGCTGGCTGTGCGCCAGGCAGCCTTTTGTTGATGAACACTGAGCTGTGATTCATTTAATTTTCATGTGTCACAAAATCAATGGTAATCTTCTTGATTTTTTACCATTTAAAAGTATGAAAAACCATTATTTGCTTGTGGACCTGTACAAAAACCAGGCTGCAGGCCCACTTTGGCCCATGGGCCACAGTTTGCTTACCCCTGAACGAGAGGCATATCTACTTATGCTGCAGAAAAACAAACATCACAGCAGCAGGGCTGTTTACAGAGATATCTCAGCCTTCACAGCACAGGTCCTTCAATAACTGCTTAAGTTAAAATGATGCAGAACTGTGCTAATACAAAAATAAAATAATTATGAAATCAGACTGAAACACTAGAAACACTGAACCTTAGGTCTGTTTTGTTCCCTAAGTTTGTGAGACCAAATATTACCCAGGACCCTAAAATGATTTTTCCATTAACTAACCGACAACTTATGTGACATGCCAATAATCTGGGTTTTCTCATCTTTGAAAGAGTGCTAATATTTCCTCTCTCACTAATATAAGCACTGCTATAATAATAAATATAAAATACTATATATGAAGTGCTTTGGAAAGAAAAAATATTACGTATTCTTATCTAAACTATCTGAAGAACTATCCTTTTGCCTCTGAAAACCAGGAATAATACAAAGACTAAGGAACTCCTTTAAAAACTGGTGAGATGTATAGTACCCTCAGAACTGATCGTCTTACTTGCTTCCCATTTCCCCTCCCCAAAACTTCCCACATTCCAAACTCAAAAGATGGCTCGTGGCTTGTATGTCCCCTTAGTTTGTTATAATAAAGCTTGAACAAACTGTATTATAAAATACAGAATTTAAACTACTAAACTGTACCATTGAGAGGCGGCACAAATATAAAACTAAAACAAAAACACCCTGGAGAATTAAGACTTTAAAAAACGAGTCACTAGACATACAGACACAAGGTACCCTGCACATAACAGGAGTGCACTATTCCACTTACCTGTGCTTTCTCCTGACATTTCATCAGCACTGTTATTTGTACCACTGAGGCGAACTATACTGGGAGAACTTTGATAACTGAGCTTGGGAAGACAGTCGGCACTTCCCTTTGCACTCTCGCACTCTGACACTGTAAAGATGAAAAGGCAACTTGTTTAGATGCAATCTATACACATCAATGGAGCCATAAGGAGAAGTGGCTTTTAGTTCTAAATAGTTCCACCTAAAAAAAAGTGGTAAGAAAATATTGAACACCTCTGTATCTATTTGTCAGTCAGAAATAAGTGATGACATTTGAGTCATCAAAGTGAAGTCGCTCAGTCGTGTCCGACTCCTTGCGACCCGTGGACTGTAGCCCACCAGGCTCCTACCATCCATGGGATTCTCCAGGCAAGAATACTGGAGTGGGTTGCCATTTCTTCTCCAGGGGATTTTCCCGACCCAGGGATTGAACCCAGGCCTCCCACATTGCAGGTAGACGCTTTTAACCTTTGCACCACCGGGGAACCCTTGAGTATCAAGGTGTGTATCAAACAGCTAAATACTGGTCATACATGAGGTAGACACATACAATCCATGCCTTTTATATTTATTCTTTAGTTACGAAACACTGCTTTTTATGGGGAGAGGTAAGTGAGAAAAATATAAATCACAGACCATTAATAAAAGCATTAAGAAAAATATTATTAAGCCCCAGGAAAAAGCCACTGTTTGAAGAAATATATATTTCTACTATAAGAATAGTATTTGATTGGAGAGTGTTTTGCCACTGAGACCACATACTTCACACATAAGGTATTTGCATGCTGGAATATTAGGTGGTGGAGAAGACTTATAATGTGAGGAAAGAGGAGTTTCCATGGGAGAGTAAAAAACAAAATTAGTACTTTGACACAAAGTGACTTGAATTTTCTATTAATGTAATCTCACAATTTTATACCATATCAACTTAGAACCTACAGGAACTAGAATCACTCCCTTTCTTATCTTTTTCTTCTTGAATGTCCTCAGTGGATGTATCCCCTCTTCTAACTTCATCCTTAGATAACGAATTATATCCAAGGTCAGACTGGCCACCTGGAAAAGGAAAAAAACCCTATGTTGTTTATCATAAAATTATTTAATAAGAGAAACTGGATTAGAAGATACACATTGGTATTTAGGTTTACTCATAGAAAATTTTCTGGGTAACTTCCAATTGAAACCATTATTTTGTTAGCTCTTCCCCATCTCTATTAAGGTAAGAAAGGAATGATCACAAAATGATCACATTTATTTTTGTCTCTACTTTGTAGTCAAAAGTAACTATGTGTGTTTACACTACTATCTGGGCTCCAAAAGACACAGACAAACCAAACATTCTTTATTCAAGTCCATGACCTTTCTAGGTGAAGGTCTGAGATCCAACTAAGCAGTGGAGAAGAAAAATCTGTAGGGAACTCTTAACAGAACACCCACACACAGATCACTGAAGCCAAACGTCTAAAAGATCTTACCAAAAAATGGGCCTGTTCAAATTTGTTGATACATAATTAGTTTCTCTGAAAATTCAATTGAATAATTACTGAACTTCACATGAGTGCAAATACATGGGGATGAGAAAAAAATCTAGGGTTAAATTTATTAAGCAAATGTTGCATCAATATAAGAAAACTTCTAATACACTGTTCTATTAAAGAGGCACTCTATAATTTTCAGCAAATTGTTCTGACTAGACTGGCATCAAAACATAAGGTTTTGAATCCTAGTTCTTGATCTTAGGAGACATGATTTTAAGTAAACCACTTAACCTTTCTCTTTGACTCTCAAGTTCCCAGATGTATAATATAAAAGGCTGTTGTATGAGAGGCCACACATAAAATGATTTTATAAACTTGCAAAGAACTATGTAAAGAAACTGTATTATCATTAGGTGTTTACCTTAATATCTTTTTTTTATAATTTTGAGTTTGTATTTTTTTCTAGTCAAAGTTTCAGCTCTATTTCCAAAGAAACAACAAATTAAAAAATGTAAATATAACCTTGATAAAATTCAAGGTTTTATTAGGTTCTTCACTGCAGATAACCTTTTTAAAGGCCATTAGTTGAAAGACATAGCTCTTCATTTTTGAGAGATAATACCTGAGGATGACTACTGCAACTCTGATTAAATTCACAACTGCATGAACAAGAAACAAAACCAGCCAAGGAAGAACTATGAAAATGACATTTCAATAATAAATGACAGCTTACATTTATTACTCTTAAAAGTACACGTAAAAAGAGATAGACTAAAATAATGTTAAAATTTGCGGAGCCATAAGTCTTCATATTTTATTATTAATGCTTAGATTTTTAAGTTTAAAGTTTCTGCTCATTATTATGAAGCTCTTACACTATATTCAAAAACCATGCCTAATTTTTATATATACAAATGAAAAGGGCAGAATTATTCAAATAATATATTTTTTATGTGTATCAGTTTTCATAATACAGAAAGCTTACATACAGATCTTTTAATGAAAGTAATGTTATCTTCATTGCTAGAATGCTGTAAGTTTTAAATATGTTTAAATTTTTTATTGTGATTTTTAACATAGATGAAAACTCACAAGAAGTTGCAAAAATAATACAGTAGGAAGAGTTCCTCTGTACCCTTTACCCAGCTTCCCCCAATGATAATATCTTGCAAGAAACATGGAACACTGTTAAATGTTGGAAACTGATGCTGATATGGTACTGTTAACTCAGATTAGGGATCTAAGTTTCTTTCTTTCAAATCCTAATAACATAAAAAAAAACTCTCATAACATGCTCCTAATACAAAGAACTTACCCTAAGAAAAGGATATGATAGCGAGACCTCTGTGCTATTCAGAGTTAATTGGATTATCATGGGCTAAAAACTCAAATAAACTCTCTTAACCTTTCATTTTGACTCAAGTAGAGAATGCATAAAATTACATAGTTATTAAATATACTATCAAATGCCTACCATGTACAATTTAAAAAGACAATTAAATATACTATTGAAAATTAAAATCTAAAAAAGACAGGTTAGCAAACTTAGTTCTTAAAATGCATTGCAATAAATGTATACATAAGCACACACAAACCTGTACTAGATCTATCATCGGAGGCATACACTCTGATTAAACCCGTATTAAAAGGTGCCTGCTCCACACTGTGTGTCCCATGGCCACTATCCATGCTGCCATGACTAACAGCATCCAGGTCACTGCCATCTGCTTAAGAACACAATTTGACAGCATTTTACTACCCAGGGAGATAGCCAAAAATACATATTGCTTTGTTGTTCATGCTAATAATCTACTAATACTGATCATGAAGACTGTCTCATAATTAGCAAAATACAACTATAACAAAGAAGCCTATCATGAATTATTAACAAACACTAAAACAAGACCACCAAAGGTTGATAACAGTTACAAGAAAAAAAAGTAACATTTGGTACTTTTTAAATGGTAAGAATAATATTAGAATTTGCTTAATGACAATAAAAACTAGAAAACATTCAATATTTTGCAACATTAAAATTTCCAAATAGTGTACATTATAACTAGTCAATTAATTTTAAAGAAAAAGTACAACATATACATCCCTTAAAAACCTGTAATTACCTGAGAGAGCTGTTTGTGATAAATTTGCATGCTTCTTTAAAGCTCTTTTGAACTGTGCTACTCCTAAAACAACATTTCTCACTTTTGTCCAAAGAAAATATCCACTACGACTCCTTGAAGGCCAAGTACTTTCCAAAACAGCCTATTCAGTCAACAAAATAATTAGTGAAATAATTTTTATAAGTGAACATTCATTAGCTCTAGAGTTAAAGAATAAACACACTGTACAACCTAAAATAGAACAAAAAATCTTACTTTCAATTTACAAAATATATTTTCGATACTCTAAAGTAAAGACCACAAAACCCCTGCATCACTTATTTCTGCCATTAAACTACGGTTGTAAAATGACAAAAGTCATATTTAAGTCAAAGTAATTACCTTATTGTAGTAGCCGTAAGTAATGGCATTTGGGTCAATACCAGCTTTCTGCATTTCAAAAAGCACTCGAACTGCAAGCACTGGCTGATCATACTGTCCACAGAGCTGCATAAGAATGCGGTAGCACACCTGGAACACAGAAGTTTTGAGAGTGGACAGCCGCAAAAGATCCTTTGTACCTAGCTCTTGACTAAAAGAATAACTGTTACCTCATCAGGTGGATCCATCTTCTTTGACTGCATTTTTTTAAGTACATCATATGCAGTTTTCAGAGCCCTGACTTTTGAATGACATACTTTCACGTAAGCTGGGAGACAAATAAACCAGAGTCCATAACAGTGACGCAATAGACACCTAGACCACATCTGAGGAATGGAAGAGTATCTCTTGGCAATCTTATGGGCTGATTTAATTTCCTGGAAAAAAAAAATGCAAGGATCTTATTAATAAATTTACATACTTAAAATACCCTTATTTAACTGAAGGCTGAACAAGTGTAACTCACATGCTTTTATAATGTTTCCCGAACATCTGTCTATAATTAATAAATAGTCAAGCCTCTGCTTTAATGTGTATTATACAATATGTAAAATGAAGTTTGAGGACAAGAGAACTGGTTAATTTTTTGGAGTCAGATTACTCTACATTTTCTTCACAATGCTTCAGGGAGCATAATGTGTGGTAGTAAAATACGGCAGGAAGAGTGTCATATTTATTTCTGTTCTAATGCGTGATCACATGAAGAATACAAAATCATTGAAGCACCTGTTTCGTTCTTCTGAACATGGGAGAAGGGCTACTAGGACTACTTGATTTTGAAGGCAATTTGCTCTTTCGTGTTTGTAGAAATCCTTCAGGTCTCTCAAATAAATTGTTCCTAAGAACTGGAAATCCATTATAGCTGTTTTTGAAAAGAAAAGAAAAACTCAAGCACATATCGATGATCATACTGGTTACAAGCTAAACAAATTATGACCAATAACTTCTTAACTTATTTTAACAGTCTTCCTCCCAAAGGGTTTGATATATAATCAACAAATATTCATATTAATGATGCTTTTCTTACTATAACAGTTTAAAATGTTAATAGCCAAATACATATTCAAGGATATATTTTGGAGAGAAAAAAGTGAAATACATTTAAATTTTGCTAAACTTGACATCAAACTTGAAAGTAACTCAAACAAATTTTACAAGTGAGTATTCATGCAGATAAATAGCAAACATATGAGATAATATGAGAATGGGTAAAAGGCCCACCAAACCAATACTCTTTCAGACAGGAGAGTTATTAATATGATTGCTTGGATTAACATATTACTATAGAACTTTCCTCTTGAAAAATGCAAATAATATAAGTCTACCAGGACAAGCTCTCACATTATTATGAAAGGATTTATCAGGTTAGCTAAGTAGATTCAGGGCCTCATTTATGAGAAAGAAAATTGAAGAAGTTGGAGCATAGGAAGAAAGATTAGACTGGGTGACTATGAGGAGGTGGACCTAATTTGGGTGCTGGCGTAGTGGGTTTGGGCTTTTAAAAGGTAGCAGCAGGGACTTTCCTGGCGGTCCAGTGACTGGGACTCCATGTTCTCAATGCAGTGGGCCCAGGTTTGATCCTTGATTGGCGAACAAGATCCCACAAGCTGCAACTAAAGATACTACGTGCTATAGCTGGGGCCCAGCACAAACAAATAAATATTAAAAAATGGAAAAAAAGGTAGCAGCAGCTGGGAAAAAGAAATGCTAAAAACAACAGAAGCCTCTGAGGAGCAAACCTATCCTACTTTAGATTATTCTTAAAGGCATATAAACAGTTTTAATTACCTAAGAAGAAAACTATAATAAAAGATAAACTGTATCTATTATATGTTATTATAGGCAAACCCAACAGAACAAGAAGCTATTAGTAATGACTGAATATTAAGTAGGAATAAAATAGCAAAGAAGTTCAGGAAAATCATGTCCCTTAAAAAAGTTCATTGTATGTATATGGTGTGATAATAAGACACAGTGTGTCTTATGGAAACATACTGTCTTATCATTTTATACAGACTATGTAAGTATATATATGAATTGCTACCTCTTACTAACAGGATCCACTGTGCCCATTAAAGACATTTAAGTTTATTTCCAATGATGGGTATGATTACACCAAAATCATATTAGTAGTCTCAAGAAAAAAAAAAAGACAGATTCTTTTAAAAAATGACAACTTTTAAAGATTGGGCTTCCCTGGTGGCTCAGACGGTAAAGCGTCTGCCTGCAATGCGGGAGACCCGGGTTCAACCCCTGGGTCGGGAAGATCCCCTGGAGAAGGAAATGGCAACCCACTCCAGTATTCTTGCCTGGAAAATCCCATAGATGGAGCCTGGTAGGCTACGGTCCATGGGTTGCAAAGAGTCAGACACGACTGAGCAACTTCACTTCACTTCACTTCAGTATTCTTTTTAAAGGACTAAATCTAAAGGAAAATTTTAAATTAAATAATTAAAACCAACCCACAAAAATAAAAAGAAAACAAAACTATATTAATGAAATATACCAAAAGATGTCTCTTAGGAGTATAATATACAAAACAGAAAAAAGAAATGAGATCTTATTTAGAAAGAAAAAGAAAGAGAAACTATCAGAAGTATTTTAAATGTCTTTGAGAAAAGGGAGACTTTTAAAAAATTATATGAGCAACATCAGCAATAGATAAAAATGAAGGGTAGGAATCAGGTAGCTTATGAATTCATCAATATTCAAAACATTAGTTACACCACTTGTAAAAGGAAGAATTTAATCCAAATGATAAATAAGGATGTCCCGAAAAATTTCTTTTCAATGAAAACAGCACACTATGATTTAATTATAGGTATAAAATGGTTTTAGAATCTTTAAAATAAGAAATTATTATGGAAAATTTTAAAAATCATTTAAAATCTGAATGGAATTGCCATTTTAATGGTATATTAGAAACTATCTCTAGTTATAACAAATGTTATATATATCTCTCTGTGTGTGTATATATATATAATATAGATATATAGATATATATATCTATCTAGATAGATAGATAGACTATGATAAATCCACCTCTATCATAAACCTATCACTGTGCTCAGAGCTTTTCTCTTTTCCACTAGACTTGAAGGTAAGAACAATATATCATTCAAGTCTATATACCAAGCACTTAGCAGTGTCTGAACAAACTTTCTAAATTAACAACTAATTCCCAACAGTTTTGAATTTCCTTGACTTTAAAACTCATGGAAAAATTAAAAGCCTAAAAAAATTAAATCATACAAATCAAAGCCACAAATATCAACTCTAAATTAGATCAATATATTTTTTTTAAAACTGAAGTACAGCTGATAATCCTTTTGTAAACCAAGGTTACATTAATCAGTATATGTTGGGGGAGGGGATGAAAGTGAGTAAACCAATCTTAGTGAGAAACAAAAATCAAAATTCTATAATAAATGTGCTGCATTTTGGTGGGTCCTAACTTAAAATTCATGAGAACATATACTTATGGAGATATAGAGAGCTTCCTAAGTCTGTATCATGCAAAATTATATATTTTTTCTTCTTATACCTCAAAACTTAGTAATGGATGTGGGATAAGCTTGCTTACCCCCTAAAAATTAGGGATCTGTAAAGTTTGGACTTTTGAAAATACCACAGTCCTTAGAAAGCTACGTCACAGATGGTGGATTGCTTCTCTCTTTCAGTCTCAAACATCCTGCCTCTTGAGTACCTGTACTGTAAAGGGGGTTCTTCACCACTGGGTAGATGGGGGATCTCAGGAGGTGTTACAAAGACAGTATGTTCACTTTTGAAAGATTCATCCAATTCTATAAGTCGCACTTCACCACTCTTGTCCATATCCACCTGAAGGAGTTAAAAATATATATATGAAAAAGAAACATTGACTAGACAAGTGTTCATCTATAAAGGAATGGTTAAATAAACCACTTACACAACTAGATACTAAGAAGCTATTTAAAAAAAGAATAAGTTCTCTATGTATTACTATAGAAAGTTCTCTGAGATAATTAAGTGAAAATAACATATTTAGTTTTCGCTTGTACTCACATAAAGAAATGCTCAAAAATACCTTTTTAAGAAAGTAATTATCTATATGGCTAAGAGGAGATGAAGGGAATGTACTAGAATGGAACAGGACCCAGATTTCCTAATATATTACCTTTTAATATTGTTTTGCATTTTGAATAGTGAAAATTTACTCAAGAAATACAACCTTAAAATGTTATTATATTAACAAATAATACTATTTAAATGTGCACGCATGCATGCATGCGTGTGTGTGTGTATGTTGAGAATACTGGGCCTGTCTTTGATTTCGACTAAGTAAAATAAACTTCCCTAAGTTCTTCCAGTATATGTAGAAGCACGTTTGTGTTAAGTTCTAGTCACATCAATATTTAAAGCGTTTTAGTTGTCTGTTACCTCTAGATACTCTATGGTATGGTAATATTCATAAAAATAAAAACTTCATAGAGTCTAAACTTCCCAAAAGGAACTCATAAACTAAATAGCACAACATTCACATTAATTTAAACCAGATGTCATAATATGACAAAATAGAATGCACAGAATTTTATCAGGTTAGACAGGAATAAATGGAGAGTAAGCCTTATTAACAAGTTAAATCTTAAGGATTTACGGAAGAGTAGACCAAAACAGGACAGAAACAGCTTTTACCATTTTCCTAACCTTTAAAAAGAGGTGAGACATTCAGAGTCTTCTTATATAAATTGTTGATTATAATTTCACAGCACTACCTTTTATAACAAATGTTATATATATCTCTCTGTGTGTGTATATATATATAATATAGATATATAGATATATATATCTATCTAGATAGATAGATAGACTATGATAAATCCACCTCTATCATAAACCTATCACTGTGCTCAGAGCTTTTCTCTTTTCCACTAGACTTGAAGGTAAGAACAATATATCATTCAAGTCTATATACCAAGCACTTAGCAGTGTCTGAACAAACTTTCTAAATTAACAACTAATTCCCAACAGTTTTGAATTTCCTTGACTTTAAAACTCATGGAAAAATTAAAAGCCTAAAAAAATTAAATCATACAAATCAAAGCCACAAATATCAACTCTAAATTAGATCAATATATTTTTTTTAAAACTGAAGTACAGCTGATAATCCTTTTGTAAACCAAGGTTACATTAATCAGTATATGTTGGGGGAGGGGATGAAAGTGAGTAAACCAATCTTAGTGAGAAACAAAAATCAAAATTCTATAATAAATGTGCTGCATTTTGGTGGGTCCTAACTTAAAATTCATGAGAACATATACTTATGGAGATATAGAGAGCTTCCTAAGTCTGTATCATGCAAAATTATATATTTTTTCTTCTTATACCTCAAAACTTAGTAATGGATGTGGGATAAGCTTGCTTACCCCCTAAAAATTAGGGATCTGTAAAGTTTGGACTTTTGAAAATACCACAGTCCTTAGAAAGCTACGTCACAGATGGTGGATTGCTTCTCTCTTTCAGTCTCAAACATCCTGCCTCTTGAGTACCTGTACTGTAAAGGGGGTTCTTCACCACTGGGTAGATGGGGGATCTCAGGAGGTGTTACAAAGACAGTATGTTCACTTTTGAAAGATTCATCCAATTCTATAAGTCGCACTTCACCACTCTTGTCCATATCCACCTGAAGGAGTTAAAAATATATATATGAAAAAGAAACATTGACTAGACAAGTGTTCATCTATAAAGGAATGGTTAAATAAACCACTTACACAACTAGATACTAAGAAGCTATTTAAAAAAAGAATAAGTTCTCTATGTATTACTATAGAAAGTTCTCTGAGATAATTAAGTGAAAATAACATATTTAGTTTTCGCTTGTACTCACATAAAGAAATGCTCAAAAATACCTTTTTAAGAAAGTAATTATCTATATGGCTAAGAGGAGATGAAGGGAATGTACTAGAATGGAACAGGACCCAGATTTCCTAATATATTACCTTTTAATATTGTTTTGCATTTTGAATAGTGAAAATTTACTCAAGAAATACAACCTTAAAATGTTATTATATTAACAAATAATACTATTTAAATGTGCACGCATGCATGCATGCGTGTGTGTGTGTATGTTGAGAATACTGGGCCTGTCTTTGATTTCGACTAAGTAAAATAAACTTCCCTAAGTTCTTCCAGTATATGTAGAAGCACGTTTGTGTTAAGTTCTAGTCACATCAATATTTAAAGCGTTTTAGTTGTCTGTTACCTCTAGATACTCTATGGTATGGTAATATTCATAAAAATAAAAACTTCATAGAGTCTAAACTTCCCAAAAGGAACTCATAAACTAAATAGCACAACATTCACATTAATTTAAACCAGATGTCATAATATGACAAAATAGAATGCACAGAATTTTATCAGGTTAGACAGGAATAAATGGAGAGTAAGCCTTATTAACAAGTTAAATCTTAAGGATTTACGGAAGAGTAGACCAAAACAGGACAGAAACAGCTTTTACCATTTTCCTAACCTTTAAAAAGAGGTGAGACATTCAGAGTCTTCTTATATAAATTGTTGATTATAATTTCACAGCACTACCTGCTGTAATCTCTAGTATTAAAGAATGTTTTTAATGGTACATCATATAGTGAACTAGACAATAATTAAGGCATGTTTCAGAATTATAATTAATGACAGGAGAAAATGTTCACAAAATAATAAACTACTAAATAATATATATGTGTATCTATATACACATACCACACACACATGGAGTATGATTCTAACTTTTTTAAGACTGTGCCTATATCTGTTATATAGATATATTTCTGTGTGTGCACACTCTCCCACACACACACAGATGCACACACACAGTTATCAAAATGCTACCTCTGGGTGGTGTTATTACTGGCAATAATTTTCTTCTTTATATTGTTACTTGTTTTCCAGTTAAAATGATGAATATGTATTATTTTTACTTGCTTTATAAAAATTACAAAAGCAACAAATGTTCAGAATAAAAATGTAAACAAGGAAGACTATACTACTTTTATGACAAGCACTTATTTCAATTCTGTCAAAGGGTTTAAAAAATTAATCAGTATATTATAAAAGAAGGTACCTTTCTTTTTTAGCCTTTCAAGACTTTTATACAGTGAAACAAGCAATGATATAATAAATATAGTAAACTGGATAATCACAAACCCAGCTGGTACTCAAAATTGATACAGTCTTTTTTAGAAAGCAAGGTATGTTTAAACACATCCACCATATCCTTTTTTCCCCCTTGGGCTGTGCTGCATTGTGCCATGGATCAAACCTGTACCCTCTGCAGTAGGAGTATAGACTTAACCACTGGACTGCCAGGGAATTCCCTTCTCCTTATTCTAAGCAAAAAACCTAATAGAGAAAATTATCAGTATGAAAGTTTTTTTGTGCAGGACTGCAATAAGCTTCCCTGGTAGCTCAGATGGTAAGTAATCCACCTGCACTGCAGGAGACCTGGGTTTGATCCCTTGGTTAGGAAGATGCCCTGGAAAGGGAATGGCAACCCACTCTAGTATTCCTGCCTGGAGAATTCCACGGATAGACCATGAGGTTGCAAAGAGTGGGACAAGACTGAGCAACTAACACTTTCAGTTTTGGGGCTTCCCAGGGGATGCTAGTGGTAAAGAACTGCCTGCTAATGCAGGAGACGTAGGAGACGTGGGTTTGATCCCTGGGTTGGGAAGATCCCTGGGAGGAGGAAATGACATCCCACTCCAGTACTCTTGCTTGGGAGAATCCCATGGACAAAGGAGCCTGGAAGGCTATATATACAGTCCATGGGGTCGCAAAGAGTCAGACACGACTGAGCACAAATACATAGACACACATACAGTAACAATAAACTGGAAGTCACCTACATGGCAAAAAATAAGTAAATAAAGTGTGATACATAGATGACACAGACAGTCATTAAAAATGAAAGAGTATGGAGAAGGAGATGGCAACCTACTCCAATAGTTTTGCCTGGGAAATCCCATGGACAGAGGAGCCTGGCGGGCTACAGTCCATGGGGTCACAAGGAGTCAGACACGACGGAGGGAAGGAGACAGTCCCAGCAAAGCTGCGGTGCTTGCCTGAGGCCCCAGAGCTTCTGATGGCAGAGCCACAACTGTGGCCGAGGACCCCCAGTTCCCAGGCCTCTTGATCCTGGCCTGTCTCACCAGATACGCATGTGGAACACTAGAATTGAAAATACGCCCGAGGGCTTCCCTGGTGGCTCGGTGGTAAAGAGTTCCCTCCCTGGTTTGGGAAGACCCCACATGCCTAGGAGCAGCTAAGCCCGTGTGCCACAAAGACTGAACCTGTGCTCTGGAGCCCAGGAGCCGCAACTCCTGAGCCCACTTGCTGCAGCTACTGACGCCCGCACGCCTTAGAGTCTATGCTCCACAGCAGGGGAAGCCACCACAACGAGAAGCCCATGCCTCACAGCTGGAGAGCAGACTCTGCTCGCTGCGACTAGAGAAAAGCCCATGTAGCAACGAAGACCCTGCACAGCCTTAAATTAAAAAATCATTGAAAAAAATGAAATGAGTAAAGGTTACGCAGGCTTCTGGTTGGACAAGACAAATTAAACCAACTATTTACCTTTAATCCTTCCGAAATCTCACCAAAACAAGACTAAGGAGATTAAAAAACAATGAAGGCAAAATGAACTGCAGAGAAGTCAACAGCAGAGCTGAATTCAAAGCATTTTAGAAGCCGCATAGTAGCTTGATGAGACCTATGAAAGCTGAAAACCACATGTCTGGCACTGAGGAGGGGATAAAGAAGAAAAACCATTAAGTCGGCCATTTGGCTCTACAGAGCACCAGAGAGGTCAGGAATGAAGAGCATGATGCCCCTGAAGACAGGACAGCAAGTGGGGTTGAATCAGGAGAATTAGTTAAATGCCTGCATTTGAGAACTCCTAGACCCTTGCGCAACCCAGTACAGTTAGGCCATGATCTCTCCCCAGCAGCAGAAAACTGGGTTGGGTCTTTCGGAGTGAATCAGAGAAAGCTTACATTTGAGGATGCCAGGCAGAGCTGGGGAAGATGAAGGAGATTAATACCATAAAACAGGAGAAATAAGTAAAAGCTTACATGTTACAATAAGTGGAAAATCTTAGCTACCTTCCCCACTCAGCTCGGAGAATACTTGTGGTCAGGCTTATGCATCCCAGGCTAAAGACTGGAGATATCTCTTGGGGAAACTACGCAGCCTAAAAGAATTACAGACACTGATCACAGAGGGACTCTAATGAAATAGCTGAGTTCCTTTATGATCATCAGTCTCATACCTAAGGATGCTCCAAGCCTCACCTTCTAGAAAGAGCTCCACTGAGTTCTCTGTGCCTCATACTTGGTAACAAATACCAACTAGAGATCACACACAAAAAACCCCCAAAACTTGAAAAGAATAAAATAAATATTAAAAGGTTCTCAGAAGGAGAGACAATGAAAGGGGAAAAAACCATTCAAAATAACTAAAATGAATAAGCCTACATCCATGAAACAGGAAGATGCTATAACACATACACACATAAGAAAGGCGCATTCAGAGAATGAGAAGGAGCTTATGGCAATTATAAATATGGTAACAGAGGTTACAAGTATACTATAAAGGCTGAAAGATAAAATTGAAGACATCTGCAAAGTGGAGATATGACAAAGAGACAGAAAATAAGATGAAAACAACAACCAAAAAAAGAAAAAAGAAAATTAAGATCAGGCCAGGAGGGCCAATACACAAACAAAACATATTTTGGAAAAAGAGAACAGAGAAATTGGAGGAAAGTAAATCTAAAAAAGAAAAAAAAACCACAGCAATTTCCTGGTGGTTCAGTGATTAAGAATCTGCTGTGCAATGCAGAGGACATGGGTTCGATCCCTGCTGGGGAACTAAGATCCTACATGCCTCAGAGCAACTAAGCCTGTACACCACAACTAGAGAGTCCATGTGCCACAACAAAAGATGTGGCATGAGGCAACGGAGATCCCGCATGCAGCAATCAAGACCTGATGCAACCAAGAATATAAATAAATCTTTAAAAATTATGAAAAAGAAAAATATAAAGCTTCTGCACAACAAAAGAAACTATAAGCAAGGTGAAAAGACAGCCTTCNTTCATAAATTTATTGGCTAAAGCAGGCTATCAGCAAACCCTGTCACTAATTTGGTCCCTTATGATTCAGTTGACTTGGCACAAGGAACAACTGTTACCCAATTATTAATATATGTCATTGTTTACAAGGTAAGCTCAGCACCATAGAGGAAGCCAAACACTACAGAGGAAAAACATTCAAAGTGCATGTTAGTCAGAAACATTTTTATTAAAAAAACCAGCAGAATTATTCCTATAAAAAAGGATTTAGAGAAATGATTCTTTAAAGCATACTCTTTTATTCATTGTACACCTTTTCTATTTATTTCTTTCTACTAATATTTAACTTTAAAAGCACCAAAAAAGAGCAAACTTAAAAATTTAATTAAAATATTGAAAAGCACATTCTTAGTATAATGCTACAATGAAGACAAAACTATCAAGGACCTATAATGGTACATCTCAAAATAAACAGGATTTCATGGCAGAACTCAACTACAAAAAAGCAGGGTTCTAAAAGTCTGTCTTATTTATACAGGTTATTTAAACTACAAAAAATGAATTTCCCAAAAAAGCAATATCCTTTTTGGGGTGATAGAAGTGTTCTATGTTTTGGGGTCATGGTTACATGGATATCTATATTTGCCAAAACTTACCAAACTGTACACTTCAAAGGTGCATTTATTGTTTATATATTTATTTCAATGAACTTGGACTCGAAAGATCTGTCCTAAAAGGTGGTCAGAATACCAATCCACCAAAAAGAAATTTAGTACATATTTCTGGCACAACACTATAGCCATGCACCCTCTGAACAACAGATAGTCACCACATATACAGTGTTTCTGAGAAAATGAATTCTGAGTTCTAAGAAAATACTGGCATATAGCCACCTTTTCCCTATTCTAAAGGATTTCAGCGTTTTGCTGATGGCTCAGCAGGTAAAGAATCCACCTGCAATGCAGGGAGATGCGGGTTGGATCCCTGGGTTGGGAAGATCCCCTGGAGGAGGAAATGGCATCCTGCTCCAGTACTCTTGCCTGGAAAATCCCATGGACAAAGGAGCCTGGTGGGCTACAGTCCATAGTGTCTCAAGAGTCACACATGACTGAACAACTAAGCAAGCAGAGCAAAGCATTTCAAGGACGGAGGTGGTTATTTCCGGGCATCTTAAGTTTGTCACCTCTCTATCAGCACCAGAAACAGTATTTTTGCACATCAATTATGCCTCACATGTTCTAATTTCCAGATCAAACTGATACCTCATCTGCTGGCACCACTCAACAGGAACACTCAGATTCAGCCTTGCTTAGACGCTGACACTCTCTGCTGTGCTCATGTCTACATGGACGTATCCTGTTTAGGTTCTGACCCCTTGGAACAGTCTGTCCTCCAGCATGGACACTCTCTTCATCCTGCTCGTCCTCTGACCGCTGCCCCCCCATGCCATCCTTGCACGGATGAATGCTCTCCTCACTGTCTTGGGCTCCAACACGCCATGCTCAGCTGCTCCTCCTTCACCCATGCAGATTCTGGCACCCCTCTCTGGGCCACTGTTTCCCAAGCTCCTCTCTATCCAGCATGAATACTCACTTTGCTCTACCTCACTAATGACAGTGGACTACAGGGGAAGGGAAGGTTTCACAGATGAATATAATAGAATCAATTCACTTAATTTATGCTACAAATGCACTCCCAAATTGTAGAAATGTTTAGGTGAAATGCTATGTTCTACTCCTACTCTCAATGTGTGACAATCCACTTCAGATCAAAAGGAGAGGTGAAAATGAAGGATGCTCAAGTTAGAGGTCCACAGACTTGGATAAAATCCCCTTAGTCTATAAATGGACAGGAAGGGTTACAGACATGGTTGCTAAAATAAAACTCATTAACCTCTGAGCCACCAGGGAAGCCTCATAATTTAGTAAAATCCTGCAAAGCTGTAAGTTCCATAACATCTAGGAGGCCACCAAAATGTTCATAATAAAGGGTCAATGATTAAATGGAATTAATTAAAATTTTGTTAAAAGCTGGTTAAGTTATAAATAGAAACTGTAACTCAAAACATTTATAATAGTCATACAAAATAAGTTAGGGCACTGTAGACATACTATATGACTTACTTTATCTACACAATCGTCAAAAAACGCCAGGCTTGCATCTTTATCACTGACAAAAGAACATTCCTCAATGAAGCGAATAAACATCTGTGTTTTGGTCATCATGTTATAGAATTTCTGATGTGACCGGTCCCGACTTCTTAAGAAAGCTGTTCAACATAAATTTGCAATGTTAGTATATATAATATATTCATAGGTTCAGGCAATTTTTGAGCTAGCAGGAACTAGATCAAACATGTCATCTACACCCTCCACACTCTACCGTTTTGCAGAAAAAGAAACAGACTCCTGAAGGAGACATGACCTGACAAAGATAGCAATAGGAAAGGAACCTGAACCTATTCCTTTGAAAGGAATCTTTTAAATTCCCCAACTCAGGGGTTTCTATGCTTGCCCAACACTGCTTGGCTGCCTTGAAAGCTGGAAGCATCAATATCTTAACACACCTGTGACAAAACAGAGTACAGTGGTACTTTTCAAACAGTCTCTTCTGTGTGTTTTGCTACTGGGGTTGCTGTCTCTTATACACATCTCTATTATACAGAGTCAAGTAAGCCAGAAAGAAAAACACCAATACAGTATACTAACACATATATGGAATTTAGAAAGATGGTAATGATAACCCTGTATGCGAGACAGCAAAAGAGACACAGATGTATAGAACAGTCTTTTGGACTCTGGGAAACGGCGAGGGTGAGATGATTTGGGAGAATGGCATTGAAACATGTATAATATCATATATGAAATGAATTGCCAGTCCAGGTTTGATGCATGATACTGGATGCTTGGGGCTGGTGCACTGGGATGACCCAGAGGGATGGTACGGGGAGGGAGGAGGGATGGGGGCTCAGGATGGGGAACACGTGTATACCTGTGGCAGATTCAAGTTGATATGTGGCAAAACCAATACAATATTGTAAAGTAATTAACCTCCAATTAAATAAATTTATATTAAAAAAAGAAAAATATGAAAGAAAATACCCCAGAATTTGAAGGCCATGAGTTATAGAGTAAAAGGGCCTATATATGTCCAACTCAGAGACGAAAATGAAGGCTGATACCAGGCATATCCTTGTGATTTCAGAACATCGGGGATCTTAAATGCTTCCAGAAAAAAAAAAGAGATCAGGCCAAAAGATCAGAAATAAAGACAGTACTACACTAGATGTTATTCTCAACAGTATCATCTGAGGCCAGAAGACAATGTAGTAATGACTTCAGATTTTACATCCGACCAGACTAGCAATCAAGTATTAAGGGAGAATAATGAAATTTGCAGACAGGCAGGGCATCAAAACCTGTAACTCCTATGAAGTTTTTCTCACTAAACCACCGAAACCTGTGATTCATCATAACAAGGAAATAAATCAAGAGGGAAGTTACTGAAGCCAGAAAGCTGGAGATCCAACTCTGAAGGTATACAGAGGTCAGTACAGTTCCCAAGATGATGGTGAAGGGAAATCCTAGGATGACAGTCTAGAAAGCAGTTCAGACTGAATCACAAAGATGGAAAGTTCCAGCAAGAACTAAAAAAAACACAGACAAACGGATAGACTACCTGACACGTTAGAAAAATTGAGATTTTAGATTTTTTACCTTCATAGAAGAGCTTAGAGATGAATTAGTAGTACACCCAAAATTAGAAATACAGCAATTATTAACTTTGGGAAAACAAAGTCCATACGTAAAAGAAAATTTAATTACAATATATACATATGACCTATCTGTGACTGCATATGAAGCAAAATTTGCAGACAGGCATATTGATAAAATATCAATTAAAATATCAACACTGAAAACCATTTGACCAACTATGGAGAATTTTGGTGATGGTAGTAGATACAACCTTAATGGATAATATATAAAACAATAAGCAGCAATAACAAGACATTATTTGGAAATCTTAAAAGACTGATGAAATAGCTGAAAGAGAAAGTGGTTCCTCTGAGAATAGAAACTAGGGGTGGGAAAAAAAATGGGACCTAAGCCTTGTAAAATCATTTGACTTTTTACACTATGCTATGTTTTAATGTGGTAAACAATAAAAAATTACTTTTTCAAGATTTGGCAGCAATATAAAAATGTTTATAAGATCTGGTTATGTAAAAAATTAGGAAGTATATCACAATTATGTTAAAAAAACTGAAAGTAAATGTAAAAAGGATAGTAGGGCACTGAACTTATGGAGTTTTTCCACCCTTTTATTTTCCACACTTCCTGCTACTTCATAAAACAACATTAGGAACGTGTCAATAATAACTGAAAATTACTGGTGTCCCTAGAAGGATATAATGTTCATCAGTTTAGATCAGTTCAGTGGCTCAGTCGTGTCTGACTCTTTACGGCCCCATGGACTGCAGCATATCAGGCCTCCCTGTCCATCACCAACTCCTGATGTGTGCTCAAACTCATGTCCATCGAGTCGGTGATGCCATCCAACCATCTCATCCTCTGTCGTCCCCTTCTTCTCCTGCCTTCAGTCTTTCCCAGCATCACGGTTTTTTCCAATGAGTCAGTTCTTCACATCAGATGGCCAAAGTATTGGAGTTTCAGCTTCAGCATCAGTACTTCCAATGACAGGACTGATTTTCTTTAGGATGAATTGGTTGGATCTCCTAGGAGTCCAAGGGACTCTCAAGAGTCTTCTCCAACACCACAGTTCAAAAACTTCAATTCTTTGGCACTCAGCTTTCTTTATAGCCCAACTCTCATATCCATACATGACTACTGGAAAAAAACATAGCTTTGAATAGACGGACTTTTGTTGGCAGAGTAATGTCTCTGCTTTTCAACATGCTATGTTGGTCCTAGTTTTTCTTCCAAGGAGCAAGCATCTTTTAATTCCATGGCTGCAGTCACCATCTGCAGTGATTTTGGAGCCCCTAAAAATAAAGTCTCTCACTGTTTCTACTGTTTCTCCATCTATTTGCCATGAAGTGATGGGACCGGAAGACATGGTCTTAGTTTTCTGAATGTTGAGTTTTAAGCCAGCTTTTTTACTCTCCTCTTTCACTTTCATCAAATGGCTCTTGAGTTTTTCTTCACTTTCTGCCATAAGGGTGGTGTCATCTGTGTATCTGAGGTTATTGATATTTCTGCTGGCAATCTTGATTCCAGCTTGAGCTTCATCCAGCCCAGCATTTCACATGATGTACTCTGCATATAAGTTAAATAAACAGGGCGACAATTTACAGCCTTGACGTACTCCTCTCCAGATTTGGAACCAGTCTGTTGGTCCATGTCCAGTTCTAACTGTTGCTTCCTGACCTGTATACAGTTTTCTCAGGAGGCAAGTCAGCTGCTCTGGTATTTCCATCTCTTGAAGAATTCTCCACAGTCTGTTGTGATCCACACAGTCAAAGGTTTTGGCATAGTCAATAAAGCAGAAGTAGATGTTTTTCTGGAACTCTCCTACTTTTTTGATGATCAAACAGATGTTGGCAATTTGATCTCTGGTTCCTCTGCCTTTTCTAAAACCAGCTTGAACATCTGGAAGTTCGTGGTTCACATACTGTTGAAGCCTGGTTTGGAGAATTTTGAGCATTACTCTGTTAGCGTGTGAGATGAGTGCAACTGTGTAGTAGTTTGAACATTCTTTGGCATTGCCTTTCTTTGGGATCAGAATGAAAACTGACCTTTTCTAGTCCTGTCCATGGGCAACCTCATAGCATCCATGGGCAACCCCAAAATGAAATGAGAAGCTCTATATGATATGCAAACATTTTTATATAGATGAAAAGAGGTTAATGTAATTATAACAGCTGCAGTGATAATGAAGTAGAAGAGATGAACCAGAATAAAAAGGTTACAACCAATAATACCAAAGGACACTGGAAGGGAAGCTGGAAACCAACCACTCTGGTCTTCATAATGGAATATTATAAGAGAACTGTCTGTCTGTGAGCATTAGGTGTTTTAAAATTTTTATTTATTTATCAGCTGCTCCCTGCCAGACCTGTCTGTTTGTTTGCATAGGAAAAAACCTATAGACGTGGACAACTGCTCTAAGTATTGTAAAGTCTACTAAAATATTAAAATGGTGCTCTGTAAATTCAGTACCTTGGGATAACTTTCCTTAGCTTGTCTACTAATAAAATCTCATTTCAACATTACAAAAACTACCATGTAATAAATGCTTCATTTATCAGTTGGGCATTTCTGTCTTTTGGAAAACACAGTGACATCTGTCTCTATTGGGAGAAAAAAGAAATCCAACACCCACAGCAGGATAAAATTAAAATAATTTTCATATTCTCTTCGTATTTTTTCACAAGACATTAATATGCTCAGAAAACACTGCAGAGGGATGCTTGGGAGACCAAGAAAAACCTTACCAGACAATTTGTTACACAAAACTGCTTTCAGTTAAGCTCCATCCTATAGGAACAGATTGTAAGGATTTAAAATACAATCATATGAAGAAAAAGAACACATGGCTTTCAAATTAGTCACAAATGAAACACAAATAACTCTCATGTATTGTTCTTCTTAGTCCTAGTCAGCTTTACCCACTCCAGGTTTTTTAAAGTTGATCAAATGTGTTCTGTTTGGATAGGCTAAGGTCAAAAGAGGAATATGTCTAATTTTTGTTCAATCTTAGTCATGGATTGGCTGAAGCACTTAATGAGTATCTAATATTATTTAGTTTTCATAGCCAGACTGCCAGAGGGGATCTGTTCACTTAAAAAATTAAGCTCACAGTCACTTAGCTAAGGACTAATCGCATATGAATGTCTATTTTTAAAGTATTATTGATATTCAAAAACCATTTACACACTAAAAGCAAGCACTGACTTTCTGTGCTTAATGCACTGAAACTGTGCTAGTAAAATATGAAAAATAGTAACAGCACTGTACAATTATTTACTATTTCAGAGAGTTCTGCTTAATATTAGGAATACAATTAACCTCTATTAAGATATATTTTATAATATCACAAATAAAATCACTTTTAACTAAGAATAAAGATCCACTTTGGATTTTTGACATTTTATTATTTTCTCTAATAAGAGTTCCTTGAATTATAATAAAGCAAATACAAGTACCTACGTTTTAGTGAGTAAATTTTCCAGTTTTTACTTCCTTAGTAATCATCAAAATTCTTACGTATAATATGAATCCACTATATGTAAGTGATATTTTGTTGGATACAGACTTTGAATAGGGAAAGAGCATTTTAGGGAAACGATCTGCCTAGACACAACAATTATACACTTAATTGGGTTGTTTCTTTTTTGAGACGTCTCAGAATTTATATTCTTTAAGTCAACCATGCCTCACACTAACTTTTATCAACTAAACAGTAAGTAACCTATTTTCAGAAAATCCTAGACAATACAGAAATTTTCAGTAATAAAATATCCTTCTTCGAACATGATACCCTAAATATCTAGCAAAATTATAAATCCTGTATGTCTTACAATATTATAAGAATTTTTTTAAACCACGTGATGCCATTATATGAGTTTTTAGCTGAAACACAAACTTGTGAAAGCAAGATACATAAAATGAGCAAGAAGTAAAAGGAAACAATACAAGATTCTTCTTTTCTGCACTGTTAACTGGATTCTTCCACCTAATTCAGTGTTTCTGTGTAGATTCATAAATTTATTGGCTAAAGCAGGCTATCAGCAAACCCTGTCACTAATTTGGTCCCTTATGATTCAGTTGACTTGGCACAAGGAACAACTGTTACCCAATTATTAATATATGTCATTGTTTACAAGGTAAGCTCAGCACCATAGAGGAAGCCAAACACTACAGAGGAAAAACATTCAAAGTGCATGTTAGTCAGAAACATTTTTATTAAAAAAACCAGCAGAATTATTCCTATAAAAAAGGATTTAGAGAAATGATTCTTTAAAGCATACTCTTTTATTCATTGTACACCTTTTCTATTTATTTCTTTCTACTAATATTTAACTTTAAAAGCACCAAAAAAGAGCAAACTTAAAAATTTAATTAAAATATTGAAAAGCACATTCTTAGTATAATGCTACAATGAAGACAAAACTATCAAGGACCTATAATGGTACATCTCAAAATAAACAGGATTTCATGGCAGAACTCAACTACAAAAAAGCAGGGTTCTAAAAGTCTGTCTTATTTATACAGGTTATTTAAACTACAAAAAATGAATTTCCCAAAAAAGCAATATCCTTTTTGGGGTGATAGAAGTGTTCTATGTTTTGGGGTCATGGTTACATGGATATCTATATTTGCCAAAACTTACCAAACTGTACACTTCAAAGGTGCATTTATTGTTTATATATTTATTTCAATGAACTTGGACTCGAAAGATCTGTCCTAAAAGGTGGTCAGAATACCAATCCACCAAAAAGAAATTTAGTACATATTTCTGGCACAACACTATAGCCATGCACCCTCTGAACAACAGATAGTCACCACATATACAGTGTTTCTGAGAAAATGAATTCTGAGTTCTAAGAAAATACTGGCATATAGCCACCTTTTCCCTATTCTAAAGGATTTCAGCGTTTTGCTGATGGCTCAGCAGGTAAAGAATCCACCTGCAATGCAGGGAGATGCGGGTTGGATCCCTGGGTTGGGAAGATCCCCTGGAGGAGGAAATGGCATCCTGCTCCAGTACTCTTGCCTGGAAAATCCCATGGACAAAGGAGCCTGGTGGGCTACAGTCCATAGTGTCTCAAGAGTCACACATGACTGAACAACTAAGCAAGCAGAGCAAAGCATTTCAAGGACGGAGGTGGTTATTTCCGGGCATCTTAAGTTTGTCACCTCTCTATCAGCACCAGAAACAGTATTTTTGCACATCAATTATGCCTCACATGTTCTAATTTCCAGATCAAACTGATACCTCATCTGCTGGCACCACTCAACAGGAACACTCAGATTCAGCCTTGCTTAGACGCTGACACTCTCTGCTGTGCTCATGTCTACATGGACGTATCCTGTTTAGGTTCTGACCCCTTGGAACAGTCTGTCCTCCAGCATGGACACTCTCTTCATCCTGCTCGTCCTCTGACCGCTGCCCCCCCATGCCATCCTTGCACGGATGAATGCTCTCCTCACTGTCTTGGGCTCCAACACGCCATGCTCAGCTGCTCCTCCTTCACCCATGCAGATTCTGGCACCCCTCTCTGGGCCACTGTTTCCCAAGCTCCTCTCTATCCAGCATGAATACTCACTTTGCTCTACCTCACTAATGACAGTGGACTACAGGGGAAGGGAAGGTTTCACAGATGAATATAATAGAATCAATTCACTTAATTTATGCTACAAATGCACTCCCAAATTGTAGAAATGTTTAGGTGAAATGCTATGTTCTACTCCTACTCTCAATGTGTGACAATCCACTTCAGATCAAAAGGAGAGGTGAAAATGAAGGATGCTCAAGTTAGAGGTCCACAGACTTGGATAAAATCCCCTTAGTCTATAAATGGACAGGAAGGGTTACAGACATGGTTGCTAAAATAAAACTCATTAACCTCTGAGCCACCAGGGAAGCCTCATAATTTAGTAAAATCCTGCAAAGCTGTAAGTTCCATAACATCTAGGAGGCCACCAAAATGTTCATAATAAAGGGTCAATGATTAAATGGAATTAATTAAAATTTTGTTAAAAGCTGGTTAAGTTATAAATAGAAACTGTAACTCAAAACATTTATAATAGTCATACAAAATAAGTTAGGGCACTGTAGACATACTATATGACTTACTTTATCTACACAATCGTCAAAAAACGCCAGGCTTGCATCTTTATCACTGACAAAAGAACATTCCTCAATGAAGCGAATAAACATCTGTGTTTTGGTCATCATGTTATAGAATTTCTGATGTGACCGGTCCCGACTTCTTAAGAAAGCTGTTCAACATAAATTTGCAATGTTAGTATATATAATATATTCATAGGTTCAGGCAATTTTTGAGCTAGCAGGAACTAGATCAAACATGTCATCTACACCCTCCACACTCTACCGTTTTGCAGAAAAAGAAACAGACTCCTGAAGGAGACATGACCTGACAAAGATAGCAATAGGAAAGGAACCTGAACCTATTCCTTTGAAAGGAATCTTTTAAATTCCCCAACTCAGGGGTTTCTATGCTTGCCCAACACTGCTTGGCTGCCTTGAAAGCTGGAAGCATCAATATCTTAACACACCTGTGACAAAACAGAGTACAGTGGTACTTTTCAAACAGTCTCTTCTGTGTGTTTTGCTACTGGGGTTGTATTTAATGTGCCTTAGAAATAAGTAATTCTATGGAAATGAATTACCAACTGGGTTGACAGACACATACTGTTGAAATAGACAAGTATATTTTAATACATATGAGCTGCTGACCCAGAAAGCAATCATCACAAAGTTAAGCTGAATAACATGAAAGCTGTAGTACTATATAATCACTTACCTTGTAGAGCAAAAAGAGAAGTTGCATCTGTGGCTGTCTCAGATGGGGCTTGAGTTATTGGTCTTAAGTATGATCTATAACCTTTTAAAATAGAGGCCATGAAACACAAAAATGCCTCTTGGATTTCCAAATCTATCATGTGCAACCTCTTTCCAGAATTAAAGTCATAATCATTCATTGCTAAGTCCATAAGTCCATCATCTCTTGGTCTCTGCTGTACTGTGAAGAAATACAGTGTTAATGTTTTCTCCAGAACTGTCAAAACTAAGGTTCATAATGGTATCAATTATAAATCTGTTGCATAAGTGATTCAAGTCATTATGCTGAACACCTTATACAGTCCTGTATTTCAATTATATCTCAATAAATTTGAAAGAAAAATAATAAATGTGTTTTCAAAAGAGCTCAAGCTACTTCAACCATTGTTTACATAACTCCTTAACATACAGTAAAACTTGAAATTGGTCTAAGGATGGTAGCAATGCTCAATGTTAATTTCCTGATTTTCATAGCTATTGCATACAGTAGTGATGTAGGAGAATGTACTAGTTGGTAGGAAATATACATTCCATTGAGCTTCCCTGGTGGCTCAGATGGTAAAGCGTCCGCCTACAATGTGGGAGACCCAGGTTCGATCCCTGGGTTGGGAAGATCTCCTGGAGAAGGAAACGGCAACCCACTCCAGTACTCTTGCCTGGAGAATCCCACGGACGGAGGACCCTAGTAGGCTACAGTCCATGGGGTCGCAAAGAGTCGGACACAACTCGCAAAGAGTCGGACACAACTGAGCGACTTCACTTCACTATACATTCCATTTGGAGATGATGGGGACATCTAATCTCAAAAAGTCAAAGGAACAGTGTGATTGCTTCAAAATGTAAAAGCTTTTTAAAATATGAGGAACAATAAGTCATCTTAGGAAGTTTTTGTGACATTCTTATTGTCTAAGAAAGCAAAAAAGAAAATGGGCACTGGAATGGAAGACCTAGGTTTTAATCTTAGCTTCATCCTTATTAACTGTATGATATCTGACAAGCCACCTCCCTCAAATTTATTATCTCCATATTTGTAAAAACAAAAGAATGCATGTGAAAGTGCTCTGAAGCTGTAAAGTGATATATAATCCTAAATAATATCAGTATTTTTTAAGCCTGTAATTTTAAGCTTTAGATTCTGCCCTTCAATAGAGCCAAATGGGCTATTTCACTTATTTTAATAATATTTGAATATTGCCATAAAAGCTGCTGGACTTCTCAGCTATTCAAAAGAAGCACATGAACTTTTAGAAAGCAGTTAAGTAAGGAGCTTAAATAAAGTTCCGTATGTAATTTATTTGTTCCATAGGATAAATTTTTTCCTACTTTGTCATTTTTTTTTTCATATCCCAATACTTTGAGCCACTTTTGAATTATCTGCTTGTTGTAAGGTTCACTTTGTAAACACTGTCTTTTCCTGTGTCTACTTCCAACAATATTACAGATACCCTTGAACTCTTGAGGATGTAGGCCTCCTCCCATGTTTATATTTCACTTATACATAAATGAGAACTGCAAATATCACTACTTCATTACTGACTACTTTTCATACAACAGCATCAAATTATGAACCCTGAATGGACTGTTGTTATAAAATAGTAAGAAACTTAGATAAATTGAAGACTTAATTCCTTTTATCAGTAATTCTGGATCACTATCAAGATACTCTTATGTAAGCTTTGAACTGAAATATGCCAATCGATTTTCACTTTAATTTCTGAATGCTTTTGGCAAACTTCTGTTTTCAAATTATTTGAGGTAGGCCACAGCATTAAGATCTACCAAAGGCGAAAGCATATGACCATGCTCCCACCCCATGGGAGTCATCAGCATTTTCTAATGTAATCTAAACCATCTGTCTCAGACTTTCAAAACTAACTTTCTATTTTATGTACAAAGAAAACACATAAGTAGAAAACAGTATTTTTCCATAGTATTTGAAAATAATCACCTTAATGTCTTTTTGAATTTTGTTATGATATAAACTTCATAAAATTTCCCATTCAGTCTCTAAAAACGTGCTTTAATGTTCATTCTAAAAAATTTTCTTTTAGATAAAAACTATCCTTTAACAAGTAAGGCAAAGTAATTGGAGACTTTTCTTCAGATTAAATTACTTCCTTTAATTAAATTATACACTTACATTTTGCCAGTTGCTGATGCAAATTATTCAGTGTGTTCATCAGATTTTTACATGGTTTCTTTGGAAGTATCTTCCAGGCTACATTTTTCTTGTCACCAGTTCTGAGATTAAATGATAACAATAATATATTTGTCAGATTAACATGGGGAGAGGTGGGGCAGGTATATACCTGTTATTCATAAAAAGGGGAAAAACGAAAACACACTGAATAAAAATAAAGCATACAGAATATTCTTGTTAACAGGAGAAAAATACTTCAAGTGTAAAATGGACTGCTTAAGGTTGTAAAATTAATTTATTTTGAGGGTAGAACTTTGTAAATATACCTCAAAAACGTACACTTATGTTGATACTGAGTCAATTCCACTTGCACTGGAATCATGCAAATCACCCCAAAGTTTAATGTGGTGGTCATCAGATCCCCCAAAGGAGGAAATGGCAACCTACTCCAGTATTCTTGCCTGGAAAATCCCATGGACAGAGGAGACTGGTGGGCTGCAGTCCATAGGGCCACAAAGAGCCAGACATGACTGAACATACACCCGTACACACACTGTCCTTAAGCTCATTTAGAGTCTTTAGACACTTAAATGTTGGGGAACTCCTACTACGGGGACTTTTCTTTCTTTCTTTCTTATAGACTCTAAGACAATGCACTCTAGAATACATTCAGTCAACTTATGATCCCTAAACCTTATCAAAACACTTTGATATAGTCCATATTTAGTTTCTTAGCTCCCTAAAAAATAAGTAAAATTTAGTTTCTTTCAGAAAAGAAATAATCTATAATGTTAGACTGTTTGAAAGAAGTATAACATCCCCAAATACTTTTCTAACTATAAAAAAAGATATCTGACAGTGAGCTTTGTTTCTATGATGAACTCCAGTAATCTCCTTTATCACAACTACTACCACACAGTTGCTCTCTAAACTATAGATGGAATAGAAAAAGAAAAGAGCATGGTGATAAAACGTGGGAAAGCTTCTGGACTTCACTATAACTTTGTTGATTCCATTCTCTATTTATTAAAACTTTTTACTATTTCAAAAGCAATAAACACTCATTTTAGGAAACTTGAAAAAATGTAGAGAAAAAGGAGAACAAAAAGTCAATCACTTACGTTCTAACCACCAAACTCAACAACATCGTGCAGGTGTTAAATGGAGCATGCTGAACTTTTTTTTTTAATGTTTCCTAAATTTCCCACAGAACAGAAAGGGCAAATAAAACTCCACAAACTAAACAAAGAAAAAACGAGTGGATGGGAAAGCTTAAGCTGACAAAGAACTGTCTTGGAATCTACCCTATCTTTCCACAATGAGAAAAAAAGTACAGACAGGGCAGGGTCAAACTGCAGATGTCCTGCTGTGAGATTTTATTTCATTTATAATGTGACCAGGACTATGGAACCCTGTATTAAAGTGAGAACACAATGTAAAAAATACTTGGCATTATTTTCTTGCTTAGAGTTTCAAACACAGCACTCCCACTGTGCCTTAGCATTCACTGTGTGTCCCTTGCTAGATTATTAGCAATTTAAGAGAAAGGAGAGTATTTGGTTTGTTTTTTTATTCCCAGTGCATAGCAAAAAAAAAAAAGGGGGGTGGGGTGGGGAAGACACTTGAGATGTCTGTAGCATAAATTAATGAACAATGTTTTGGTATCATTTCATTACATCGAATTACTACTATTTACTCACATAATTTTCCTCCTCTTGCCCTTGATAGCATCACTCTAAAACTTAGTTGAGGAGAAGCGCTTTATCTAGTTCCTAAGTTTGAATCTATGACAACCTTTCACATTTTTATTCATGGTGAGTTCCATTTATAAGTTTACTATTACAGAATTAGTTAGCCAATAATTAGTGAAGGAAGTACCGGTTATGGAGTCAGACCATGTTGTTTTCAAAAGCAGTCCTGCGAGTATAAGTTATGCGCCTTTTGATAAATTAGTTAAAAATCTAAGTTTTGGTTTTCTTACTTGTCTGGCAGAGTACTTAGTAAAAACTACCTCACAAAATACAGAGAATAATAAGAGATACCTTAGGCTATGCATACAGTTTTATGCCTAGTACATTATCAGATTAATTTCCCTTCAGAAACTTGACATTCATAACATGTTCTTTATGTATTTATAAGTCAGAGAAGGGGAAAGGAAACAAATTTCATATTCAGGAGTTTTCTTTCAAATTTCAGGTTGAGGTTCCAGAAATTCAGGATGAAAGAAAGTAGAAAGTGATTAGCTCACTGGTTTAGTCCTCCCATAGGTTTGAAAGGGCCATAAAACCAAGAAGGAAGACCACTGATGAGAGCAAACAACTCATGTTTTTTGAGTTTTTGAACTCACTAGTGATCAAAACAGGAAGTTACAATAAGAAAAAAATTATTTTAACAAAGTATAAAAAGAAGGAAGATATAATTTATTACCATAATAAATACAGTATAAACTTATTTACAACACTGCATTTCAATTTTTAAAAACATTATGTCATGTAACATTTAACAATTGGCCAAAAAAAAAAAGATGTTACTTTAATATTTGAAGAATTAAACTGTAAAAGGTACTAACTAGCTTTGGGGCTTTACTAACAGGGTAACTCGCAGTTATTTTAAGTATGTCCTGTGGATGCAATGTGGTATTGCATCAATTTCCTCTTTCCTGAAGAGCTTAAGTATGATTAAACTGAAAATAAAGAACACAAGAGAAAATACTGAATTAAAGAAAAGCTATATAGTTACAGTAGGTACAACTTAAATATTATTTCAATAAAGAGAGAGAAAATTAAAATCCTTATATTCCTTACATAAATTTCTAAGGCATAAGATTATAATGTTTCTTAAATATTTAAATATCTGAGGATTAAAACCTTCTCTAGTACACTAAATCCATCTCATCAAAGTATAGTAAGAACTGATTCAAAGATGGTTAAAAACCCCAAATATAAAAAAAATATAGCCCAAAAGAATTCTAGTTATTATCACAAGATATACCACACACAAAAAAAACCTACAAAGTTGCAAACTACAGAATGTAGAATCACTGAAACAAACTTACTGAGAAATGGTGTTGGTATCTAGGTCAACACAACTGACATCTGGTGGAGGGTCATAGAGATCAAAGTATCTTGAATCAATTCCTACTATGAATGGACATGGTGCACTCAAGACATCTGCTAAAGCCAGTGGGCAGAGAGGAACATAGGGGCATGGCCAGTGGAAAGGGAAAATCATCTTGGATAAAAGAAAAAAGAATATTTAGCTGTTTTAACACTGAAGCATAATTCATTGGGAACACAGAAAACTGTCTTTTAAATATTTATATCTAAACTAGTTTAATACTTGTTAAATAATTACAATTAGTGATAATGGTCAGAAAATTAAAATTCATTACACTCTGGATTTTAGTTAAGCATTGAAATAGCTTTAAATTATATGAATAATTAGGTTTAAAATGAAACTGATCGCCAAGAAGAAACTCACAGATACTAATGCTTCTGTCACACTGGTAAGCACAGAAGGCCGTAAGGAATGAATGAGAATTTTATGTTCTGTTACTGCAAACACCAGGAGTGTCACAGCATTTTCAGGGCCTAAATTCTGGAGCAGTGTTGAAAACTTGCCACCACTGTAAATCCAAACAAAGATATATAATTTAAAAAATAGAGATCCAAAATCTCATTATACAAAATAATTTTTTAAAGTTTATGATTAGGGTAGGGTTACAGTTCACATTATATATTCAACTTTAAAGATGACTGTTGCTCTTTTGTAGGGAAAACGCTGCATCAGAAACACACTATGAAAACAATGAAGTTTTATGAGGTTTTGAAGTCATCCGCGTCTTCTGCCTTGTATTAAACATGGAAAATGAAAACTTATCTGCTTTTTTCTATAAAATGATCTGCCATGTAGATAATGTTCAAATAAAGAACTCAATGTATACACAAAATGTTGTTATATGATTACATTTATACAAAGTGTCCAGGACAGGCACATCTGTAGAGAAAGAAGTAGATAAGCAGTTGCCTAGGGCTGGGGAGGGTGTCTGTTTGTATCTGTAGGGATGGTAGAGGTAAGGAAGGGTAACTGCTAAAAGATACAGGTGTTTTTTGGAGCTACAAAATGTTCTGAAATTGATTATAGTCATAGTTGCAAAACACTGTAAATATATTCATTGACTTGTACAATTTAACTAGGTGAACTGTATGGTATTTGAATTATATATCAATAAAGTCATTACCGAAAAAAAAAAAAAGTCTCTTGGTAGTCTCAGTATTTCTAGTTTATTCTCAGTTCAAACAAAGGTTAAGAAAACACTGGTCACTCAGGGCCAAGACCTGGTGATGAAATAATTTGCAATTCTTACAAAATTAACGTCAAAGATGGCAGCTGTTCTCCCTTAGGTATGTGACACCAAATAACTTAATTATATTGTAACTATTTCCCTGCTAGAAAAAGTACATGGCTAATTAAATATCAAGAAATGATACTTAAAAAAAAACATACTTCATAATCTCTGAACTTTTAAGGTGATGAAATACATTATTCTATTCCATGGGCTAGTATTTATAAGTAACTTTTTATTTGGGGGTTAATTTTAAAATGAATATTTTTCAGAGGATATTTAAAGCTAAAAAAGAATCGTTTTCATAAACTATATACATGTGTACTCATTTATGCATTAACAGTTGTACACACTTGATCACAGTTAAGTGGATATGCAAAATACCAAACACTATTGTAAAAGTTTTTCTGTGTTCTTCAAGAACTTTAACCTGAATTTTAAGTAAAAGAAATTTAGATAAGAAACAATTAGATGAGAAGTATTTCCATCAATATTTGCAATTTTCCCTAGGAAAGAGAGAAAATACTGGAATGCTATTTTAGTTTACACTAAACATTTAGAGAAACACAATGAAGTTTTACTTGCCTCAGTGGAAGAGGTGAAGAAACAGGCTGACTGAGGATCAGATTATCATGTGGTGATAACTGAAAATAGATATGAAAAAGTATTTCAAATATAAAGATTAACTTTAAAACACCACCTTCCAGTAAAAAAATTTCACACACATACATATAGATGATGCCCATAAAGTTTCAATATTCCCATGCACCAGTTATAGGAACAGTCTAAATCACTTACTAAGATCCTAAAAAATATGTCCTGATGACTGACCTAACTATTAATTCTTCTTACTCTAAACCATATTCTTTTCTTCTGTTCCTCAACATTTCCCTGATGCCATTTGAACAAACCTGTATTGAAAGAATANTATAAAGATTAACTTTAAAACACCACCTTCCAGTAAAAAAATTTCACACACATACATATAGATGATGCCCATAAAGTTTCAATATTCCCATGCACCAGTTATAGGAACAGTCTAAATCACTTACTAAGATCCTAAAAAATATGTCCTGATGACTGACCTAACTATTAATTCTTCTTACTCTAAACCATATTCTTTTCTTCTGTTCCTCAACATTTCCCTGATGCCATTTGAACAAACCTGTATTGAAAGAATAAACTGTTCACAGGTTAGCTAATCTATGGCCTCAGGGCAAATCCACAGACCACCTGCTTTTATCAATAAAGCCTTATCAAAATAGAACCATGCACATCTGTCTCCATGTTACATAGAGCTGCTTTGCTCAATGAAAGCAGAACTGAGCAGTTTTCAGAGACAACACAGCCTGCAAAGTTTGAAATATTTACTGTTTGGTCCTCAATAGAAAAAACTTGCCAACTTCAGCTGTAAGATAAATCTTTTATGTGTATGCAACCTGAGTGTGCTATATATATATTCTGGCACTAAATATCAAGATGTAACTTGGGATGATATGTAGATATGCAGACTATTTACAATGCTTATCAAAATAATATTTTTCTAGACACTTTATCTGTATCAATATATTAATACAATTAATCTACATTAAAATTTTTATGCATATTTACACAAATCTTAAATATCTATTTATACATGATTTCTATCATAACCACTAAGGGTTATGATAAATACAATAAGGCACATACAGAGATAATACATGAAATATTTTCTCAAGATCACTTCAAAAATTATGCTTAAATAGATTAAAAAAATAACTTACATATCAATAGTATAAACAAAAAAGGAAAGATAAAGTCAACTGGGAAAAAGAGATGGGGAAAATAATTTATGTTCACTTTAAACTTCCCATCACAAGGATGCGAGCAATTCTTTCTGCAATCAGGAAAACACACAACTTTTTCTTTCAGCTATTCTAATACACTGAACTTAGGGAATAAGTGCCAAAGGCAAAACTTTTAAATACCAAGAATAAACACAGGGAAAGCAGTCCCTTTTTATGTGTTCAAAGCGTCTACTGCTATCTCCTTCTTCAAGTCTACAGCCCTTTATCTAAGAGGAAATATTAGATGTTGGCTGGGAGGCAGTTAATAAAATCATAAAGGTCCAAACTCCAGCAGGAAGCAGCATCTGGTTCTCTTTTGATTCCATTTGATGTTTTTCTCCTCTTATAAAACTGTTTTACTTAGGTTACATTTTGACAGAGTCCATAACCATTCAATAGAGCACTTACATCAAGAAAATCTTACCTGAACTAGAATCCGTGGTCTCTGAGGAGATGGAAAAGGAACTTTATGCATAAAATGAGAAATATGCCTTAAAAACAAACAAACAAAAACCTGATTCATTCCAAAGAGAATACCATATGCTATAAAGGTCAACATGTCATCACAAGTTCATGTTGAGTCAAAAGCTCTGTGTACCGATAATTTCGAAATCCCTGCTACCACAAAAACAAGTGAACAAACAACCAAAATCATTTGTACCATTTAAGTTGCTTCTGAATAAACCCACCCCCAAAATTTTCATATTAATAGTCTCTCATATCCAGTAATAACTGTGTTATTAATGTCTCAAAAGCCACTGTAAGTTCTACCTTATGCAGACATTACCAACGAAGCTAATTCTTGCACTGCAATACACTTATTCTTAGTCAATTGCTCATATTTTTAAAATGAAGCAACCATTGAGTATTTCATAAAAATGAAGGAGTTTATTTCTAAAATAAGAACAATATACTTTTGATTAACAATAGGTTAAAAATTCTATTGCTGATTTTTGGGGCTTTTTCCCCAGAAGACGACAGATAAAAAGATAGATTGATGGGTTTTGTTTTGAATACCATGGAAAAGGAAAAGGAAACAATAGTAAACAATCCATTTTAAAGAAAGAGTTATTTTATTTCTATATTACTTTTAAACTTTCCAAATCATCTTGGCTGCAGAACAGATAATCCCTTCTGGACAGAAAACACCAGAAGAGCATGGCATGGTGTCTAAAGTATCTAACGTCAAAGTGTNTACAATTTAACTAGGTGAACTGTATGGTATTTGAATTATATATCAATAAAGTCATTACCGAAAAAAAAAAAAAGTCTCTTGGTAGTCTCAGTATTTCTAGTTTATTCTCAGTTCAAACAAAGGTTAAGAAAACACTGGTCACTCAGGGCCAAGACCTGGTGATGAAATAATTTGCAATTCTTACAAAATTAACGTCAAAGATGGCAGCTGTTCTCCCTTAGGTATGTGACACCAAATAACTTAATTATATTGTAACTATTTCCCTGCTAGAAAAAGTACATGGCTAATTAAATATCAAGAAATGATACTTAAAAAAAAACATACTTCATAATCTCTGAACTTTTAAGGTGATGAAATACATTATTCTATTCCATGGGCTAGTATTTATAAGTAACTTTTTATTTGGGGGTTAATTTTAAAATGAATATTTTTCAGAGGATATTTAAAGCTAAAAAAGAATCGTTTTCATAAACTATATACATGTGTACTCATTTATGCATTAACAGTTGTACACACTTGATCACAGTTAAGTGGATATGCAAAATACCAAACACTATTGTAAAAGTTTTTCTGTGTTCTTCAAGAACTTTAACCTGAATTTTAAGTAAAAGAAATTTAGATAAGAAACAATTAGATGAGAAGTATTTCCATCAATATTTGCAATTTTCCCTAGGAAAGAGAGAAAATACTGGAATGCTATTTTAGTTTACACTAAACATTTAGAGAAACACAATGAAGTTTTACTTGCCTCAGTGGAAGAGGTGAAGAAACAGGCTGACTGAGGATCAGATTATCATGTGGTGATAACTGAAAATAGATATGAAAAAGTATTTCAAATATAAAGATTAACTTTAAAACACCACCTTCCAGTAAAAAAATTTCACACACATACATATAGATGATGCCCATAAAGTTTCAATATTCCCATGCACCAGTTATAGGAACAGTCTAAATCACTTACTAAGATCCTAAAAAATATGTCCTGATGACTGACCTAACTATTAATTCTTCTTACTCTAAACCATATTCTTTTCTTCTGTTCCTCAACATTTCCCTGATGCCATTTGAACAAACCTGTATTGAAAGAATAAACTGTTCACAGGTTAGCTAATCTATGGCCTCAGGGCAAATCCACAGACCACCTGCTTTTATCAATAAAGCCTTATCAAAATAGAACCATGCACATCTGTCTCCATGTTACATAGAGCTGCTTTGCTCAATGAAAGCAGAACTGAGCAGTTTTCAGAGACAACACAGCCTGCAAAGTTTGAAATATTTACTGTTTGGTCCTCAATAGAAAAAACTTGCCAACTTCAGCTGTAAGATAAATCTTTTATGTGTATGCAACCTGAGTGTGCTATATATATATTCTGGCACTAAATATCAAGATGTAACTTGGGATGATATATAGATATGCAGACTATTTACAATGCTTATCAAAATAATATTTTTCTAGACACTTTATCTGTATCAATATATTAATACAATTAATCTACATTTAAATTTTTATGCATATTTACACAAATCTTAAATATCTATTTATACATGATTTCTATCATAACCACTAAGGGTTATGATAAATACAATAAGGCACATACAGAGATAATACATGAAATATTTTCTCAAGATCACTTCAAAAATTATGCTTAAATAGATTAAAAAAATAACTTACATATCAATAGTATAAACAAAAAAGGAAAGATAAAGTCAACTGGGAAAAAGAGATGGGGAAAATAATTTATGTTCACTTTAAACTTCCCATCACAAGGATGCGAGCAATTCTTTCTGCAATCAGGAAAACACACAACTTTTTCTTTCAGCTATTCTAATACACTGAACTTAGGGAATAAGTGCCAAAGGCAAAACTTTTAAATACCAAGAATAAACACAGGGAAAGCAGTCCCTTTTTATGTGTTCAAAGCGTCTACTGCTATCTCCTTCTTCAAGTCTACAGCCCTTTATCTAAGAGGAAATATTAGATGTTGGCTGGGAGGCAGTTAATAAAATCATAAAGGTCCAAACTCCAGCAGGAAGCAGCATCTGGTTCTCTTTTGATTCCATTTGATGTTTTTCTCCTCTTATAAAACTGTTTTACTTAGGTTACATTTTGACAGAGTCCATAACCATTCAATAGAGCACTTACATCAAGAAAATCTTACCTGAACTAGAATCCGTGGTCTCTGAGGAGATGGAAAAGGAACTTTATGCATAAAATGAGAAATATGCCTTAAAAACAAACAAACAAAAACCTGATTCATTCCAAAGAGAATACCATATGCTATAAAGGTCAACATGTCATCACAAGTTCATGTTGAGTCAAAAGCTCTGTGTACCGATAATTTCGAAATCCCTGCTACCACAAAAACAAGTGAACAAACAACCAAAATCATTTGTACCATTTAAGTTGCTTCTGAATAAACCCACCCCCAAAATTTTCATATTAATAGTCTCTCATATCCAGTAATAACTGTGTTATTAATGTCTCAAAAGCCACTGTAAGTTCTACCTTATGCAGACATTACCAACGAAGCTAATTCTTGCACTGCAATACACTTATTCTTAGTCAATTGCTCATATTTTTAAAATGAAGCAACCATTGAGTATTTCATAAAAATGAAGGAGTTTATTTCTAAAATAAGAACAATATACTTTTGATTAACAATAGGTTAAAAATTCTATTGCTGATTTTTGGGGCTTTTTCCCCAGAAGACGACAGATAAAAAGATAGATTGATGGGTTTTGTTTTGAATACCATGGAAAAGGAAAAGGAAACAATAGTAAACAATCCATTTTAAAGAAAGAGTTATTTTATTTCTATATTACTTTTAAACTTTCCAAATCATCTTGGCTGCAGAACAGATAATCCCTTCTGGACAGAAAACACCAGAAGAGCATGGCATGGTGTCTAAAGTATCTAACGTCAAAGTGTTAGTCGCTCGGTCATGCTCAGCTCTGTGCGACCCCATGGAGTGTAGCCCTCCAGGCTCCCCTGTCCATGGGATTTCCCAGGCAAGAATACTGGAATGGGTTGTCATTTCCTTCTCCAGGGGATCTTCCCAACCCAGGGATTGAACTCAGGTTTCCCAAGCCACCAGGGAAGCCCCAAGTATCTAAGTTCAGTTCAGTTGCTCAGTAGTGTCCCACTCTTTGAGACCCCATGGACTAGAGCACGCCAGGCCTCTGCATATCTAAAATGATATCTCAATGATATCTAAGATATCTAAAAACAGTAAGGAATAATAAGCCCAGATTATATGTAAAATAAGAATCACAAAGCCTGTAAAAAAAAATTCCAATTAGGATCTCCACTTCACAAGATATTAAAAAAATGAAACATTTAGTCATTTTGTTAGAAATAAAATTATCTAAAATAACAAAACTGTAGATATAATTGGGGATTTCCAGATGGCTCAGTGGTAAAGAATCCGCCTGCCAATCCAAGTGATGTGGGTCGGGAAGATCCCCTGGAGGAAGAAATGGCAACCCCACTCCAGTATTCTCGCCTGGAGACTCCCATGGACAGAGGGGCCTGGCAGGTCACATCTCATGGGGTCACAAAGAGTCAGACATACTGAGCAGCTGAATACAAACACACACACAGTTATAGTAAGAGAAATATTACCTAACTGAATCAACCAAATCTTTTTTTCTCTTGAAAAACTTGGTTTCCAAATAAAATCCATTCAATTACCAGTACAAATATACCATACGTAGTGGAAAGCACTGCCAAATTCTGAACCGAGAAGGCTGCTAACTTACTTCTCAATTGGAAGTACGTGAGGTCCAGAGATGGAATATCGATATAGAAAAGTCAAAAACTTCCTGAATGCGTCAAAAAAAGGCCAGTGAGAGAGAAGACAGATGCATTTATTAGTGTGAATTGTCTTGGAACTATCAGACTTCTCATTTGCTGATGATGCTAAACCCAGAAGAAATCTCTGTTTTTCTGTGAGATTCTCCTCAGAGTATGGTTCATAAAACTGAATAGCAGCACCATAGACCTGGAAAACAGAAAATACACTTGACAATATGCCTTATATCATTTACTCAAATCACATCATTGGTTAAATATTTAATGGATGAGCTATTAGGAGCCATTATATGCCTATGAGCCAGGCAAGCGGCCAGGTACCAGAAACAGTGGTGAAGAGACATTGCTCTTGCTTTCTCGAAGTACATTGAAACTTCATCGATGACGTCAACAACAAAACTACACAGTGCAACTGTCAGGTCCCCTTATCTACTACTGGAAAACAATATGTTTAATTAAATTTGTTTTATAAAGAATGAAAGCAATTGTGTTGATAGTCTCTATAAGAAAATGACTGAAAACAATGAGTTGGCCAGGAAGTTCATTTGGGTTTTTCTGTAAGATGCTACTGAAAAATTCAAACAAACTTTTTGGCCCACCTAACAATTATTTAATAGAGAGTAGGACAGAATTTTAGATAAGGAAATGCAAAGTTCAACTTCAGACAATCCACTGAATTTCTCTAGACCTCAATTTCCCCATATATAAAATGAAGATATTACACTAGAAGATTATCAAAGTCCATTTCAACGATAATAGTCTATGGTTCTAAACAGCACTGCATATTTAATAAAGTCTTTAGTATTACTTTAAAACTTTTGTAGCACAGAAAATGAAGCAATGCAGGATCATCATTTGATAATGAAAAAAATCTTTCGCCGTATTCACAAGAAAAGCATTTGGGTATGTGAGACAGACTGAAAATTTTCTTTTCCTATGTCTCCAGATATAGTTATTTTAACAACGTCAAAGAGGTGCATATAATAGATCCAATTTAACCAGTTATTGTTTCTATTGTTACTGCATATAAAACTTAAGACTTGAAAATGTACAAGAAAACTGCAGATATCATTTGTTAAACACAGAGTACCTTTTCAGCTGAGGCTCCAGTTAACACGAATGTAGAAAATACAGGGAGGGGGTATTTGCTATTTGACGGCCAACATTCAATAGTTGCGCCCATTGGTAAACAAAACAGGGGAACAGATTCTGGGAGTGAGAATGACTCGTAATCTTCTTGAGGGTATCTACAAATTAGACCTACAAAAACAATAATAAATATTAGCTCATCAGCTCTTGAATTTAGCAGCTCATAATTTGAATGATGCTAAAATGCTTTATTATTTAACACATCTGGAAGACTAAAACACTATATATGTTCACCAAGTAACTCTGAATGCTTTAATAGGATTCAAGTGGACTTTAATCGTTAAACTAGTCATATTAACTACTTAATATTTATCAAGCTTCATCCACAAAGGCTAGTAAGGCAAACAGGAAAAGACTATTTCCTGGTAGCTCAGACAGTAAAGAACCTGCCTGCAATGCAGGAGACCTGGGTGGGGAAGATTCCCTGGAGAAGGGAATGGCAACCGACTCCAGTATTCTTGCCTTGGAAAATCTCATGGACAGAGGAGCCTGGTGGGCTACAGTCCATGGGGTTGCCAAGAGTCAGACATGACTGAGAGACTAAGCACACAGAAAGAAACACACACAAATATGCACACACTCCTAAAAAAAAACAAAAACAAAACTTAGACTTCCCCGGTGGCTCAGATGGTAAAGCATCTGACTACAATGCAGGAGACAGGTTCGATCCCTGGGTTGGGAAGATTCTCTGGAGAAGGAAATGGCAACCCACTCTAGTACTCTTGCCTGGAAAATCCCATGGACAGAGGAACCTGGTAGGCTACAGTCCATGGAGTTGCAAAGAGTCAGACACGACTGAGCGACTTCACTTTCTTTCACTTTCCTAAAAATTCATTTTGTGTTCATACTACCTTACAGCATATAAACACACTATTTGGGGGAAATTTTCAATATGCATATATTCACTTTACTAGGTTTTGATAGCTTTACCTCAGGGTTGTTTTTTTTTTTTTGACACATTAAAACAGATATTCCATAGGACTATATATGACTTCTAGCACAAATACAAGAAAAATTATACGAAAGTAGAGTTTCAAGTGGTATATGATTTCATGTTAAATAGACTAGCTGACAAAGCAGTCCAGGTGTCTTCTATTTAATAAACCCTAAAGAGCAGATTCTTTTACTGGATTTTGTGGGACCAGAAACAGTGATAGGTTTCCTAAGCTTGGATCCTTAAAGTCAAGTGGAAACCATCACGACACAATGTTAAAAATAAAATGACAAACTGGGAATATGACTGGTTCATTCATTCATACATTCAGTCACTCAGTCGTGTATATATAAAATGAAGATATTACACTAGAAGATTATCAAAGTCCATTTCAACGATAATAGTCTATGGTTCTAAACAGCACTGCATATTTAATAAAGTCTTTAGTATTACTTTAAAACTTTTGTAGCACAGAAAATGAAGCAATGCAGGATCATCATTTGATAATGAAAAAAATCTTTCGCCGTATTCACAAGAAAAGCATTTGGGTATGTGAGACAGACTGAAAATTTTCTTTTCCTATGTCTCCAGATATAGTTATTTTAACAACGTGAAAGAGGTGCATATAATAGATCCAATTTAACCAGTTATTGTTTCTATTGTTACTGCATATAAAACTTAAGACTTGAAAATGTACAAGAAAACTGCAGATATCATTTGTTAAACACAGAGTACCTTTTCAGCTGAGGCTCCAGTTAACACGAATGTAGAAAATACAGGGAGGGGGTATTTGCTATTTGACGGCCAACATTCAATAGTTGCGCCCATTGGTAAACAAAACAGGGGAACAGATTCTGGGAGTGAGAATGACTCGTAATCTTCTTGAGGGTATCTACAAATTAGACCTACAAAAACAATAATAAATATTAGCTCATCAGCTCTTGAATTTAGCAGCTCATAATTTGAATGATGCTAAAATGCTTTATTATTTAACACATCTGGAAGACTAAAACACTATATATGTTCACCAAGTAACTCTGAATGCTTTAATAGGATTCAAGTGGACTTTAATCGTTAAACTAGTCATATTAACTACTTAATATTTATCAAGCTTCATCCACAAAGGCTAGTAAGGCAAACAGGAAAAGACTATTTCCTGGTAGCTCAGACAGTAAAGAACCTGCCTGCAATGCAGGAGACCTGGGTGGGGAAGATTCCCTGGAGAAGGGAATGGCAACCGACTCCAGTATTCTTGCCTTGGAAAATCTCATGGACAGAGGAGCCTGGTGGGCTACAGTCCATGGGGTTGCCAAGAGTCAGACATGACTGAGCAACTAAGCACACAGAAAGAAACACACACAAATATGCACACACTCCTAAAAAAAAACAAAAACAAAACTTAGACTTCCCCGGTGGCTCAGATGGTAAAGCATCTGACTACAATGCAGGAGACAGGTTCGATCCCTGGGTTGGGAAGATTCTCTGGAGAAGGAAATGGCAACCCACTCTAGTACTCTTGCCTGGAAAATCCCATGGACAGAGGAACCTGGTAGGCTACAGTCCATGGAGTTGCAAAGAGTCAGACACGACTGAGCGACTTCACTTTCTTTCACTTTCCTAAAAATTCATTTTGTGTTCATACTACCTTACAGCATATAAACATACTATTTTGGGGAAATTTTCAATATGCATATATTCACTTTACTAGGTTTTGATAGCTTTACCTCAGGGTT
>SJYX01019729.1:37236-53470 GCA_006410675.1 Oreotragus oreotragus | reverse complement strand
TTCTCTGAATGTTGAGCTTTAAGCCAACTTTTTCATTCTCCTCTTTCACTTTCATCAAGAGGCTTTTTAGTTCCTCTTCGCTTTCTACCATAAGGGTGGTGCCATCTGCATATCTGAGATTACTGATATTTCTCCTGGCAATCTTGATTCCAGCTTGTGTTTAGGAGTGGTTGGTCTGTCACTAATAGCTGTTCGACTTCAGACAAGTCATGTACCTGTAGGTCTCCAGTTTTCTCATCTAAAAAGTGAGATGAACTAGATATACTGAGGTCCAAGGCAATTCTAAAATTCTCTAATTATACGCTGGTGCTGCTGCTGCTAAATCACTCAAACATGTCTGACTCTTCGCAACCCCATGGACCATAGTCTGCCAGGCTCCTCTGTCCATGGGATTCTCCAAGCAAGAATACTGGAATGGGTTGCCATGGCCTTCTCCAATTTATATGCTAGCCAACCAGTTGATCTCATGAGGATTTACACTTAACTGTCCATTACTTTCTCGTCATGAAATAATGGTATAGTCTTTAAGAAACTACAGAAACAGCAATGAACTGTGGATCCTAGAAAATCACAGGCCGAAGAAGGTAGGAGTCTAGGATACTAACTTTAAAATTTTATTTGTTGAAAAGCTGAATCTGCTTTCTTGTAAATAACTTGATATTTTGAGGCTCTTGGCAACTGAAAATTTCAACTATGCATTATAAAATTACAAATTATTTATAATATTTCTGATTATTTTGAAATATAATTACATAAAACTACAGACTTGACTAAATTTAAATATTAGGCTTCCCAGGTGGCGCCAGGGGTAAACAATCTGCCTATCAATGTAGGAGACACAAGAGATTCAGGTTAGATCCCTGGGTCAGGAAAATCTCCTAGAGAGGGAAATGGCAACCCACTCCAGTGTTCTCTCCTGAAAAATCCCATGAACAGAGAAGCCTGGTGGGTTCCAGTCCATGCAGTTGCAAGAGAGTCAGACATGACCAAACATGCACACAGTACAGTAGCAATATAAATATTAAGGAAACTAATTCAAAAGGGACATAAATATTTTCCTCACATTTTCTGATTTAAGACTTTAAGAGAATGATATCTACTTATTATTTACTTAAACCTATTATTTTTAAAAAACCTTACCTTCTTTTAAAATTAATATTCTACTAAGCATCCAAAAACATATGGATAAAGACAAAACAATCAAAAGATGTGTGCTATAGTTTCAGTCCTGACATTAACACATTTTAAGACAGCTTTTTTTTTTCTTTAATCTTATTGGTCCCATAATACATTATACATTAAGTATTCCATGAAAAATTATACTTACCAGCTTTGTAAGATATAGTGTTAGTCTTTGCCACTGATTTTTTATAACATAAGTACACTGCTGATCCCCACTGAATTTGAAAAAAAAAAAAAGAAATATCATTAAACCTTAAAAAGTCAGTAACTTAATAAAATAGAATCTCTTTGATTTCTGCAGTATGTAATGATGGATTTCTTTTTATTTTCAGTTGGTTATTTTGCTGGCATTTTATTGGAGTTATTGCCCAATTTTCTTTCAGAAATAAAATTTAATGTATTTTCTCCTTGCAACAGAAATAACATGAGGAAACAACTATTTAAAACAAAACCAAGCCACAACAATTTAGATTTTATTCTAAGTTCAAACTCTGAACAGAAATGATAAACAAGAAATATCCACTCATGTGGATGTAGACCTTCCTTTTGATTCCACAACACCTTTCAGATATTGCCAGATTTCTCACAGTTCTTTATACCAAACTCAAGAGTTGCACTTTGCCATATCCATTTCCCTATTTCCTATTCTGTCATGAATCGATTCCAAACCAGGTTTTAATCCCACCATTTTTTAAAGAACACCTTAAAAACTTTAATGATACCAATTCTAATAGTCAATTCTTAAGTCTTCATCTTTTTCAGTCTCTCAACAGATTTTGATATCACTAATGACCCCCCTTCCTGAAACATTTTTCTTTCTTGGCTTTTGAAGCGTCACACTCTTCTGGTCCCTCACCACCACATCTCTGGCCAGTCCTCAATCTCCCTTGTAGAATCCTCTTTTCCTGATCATTAAATGTGGTCTCTTCTTTACTTCCTCTAAAGGATCTCATCTGTTTGGTACCATGCTTTTAATAGCTATTTCCAAAAGAGTCTCAAATTCCTAGTCCTGAAAGGAGATGGAGAAGACTGTGGGTAAAGCAAATCTGAGAGTAAAGGAAACATCTATTAGACATCCAAGTGTAGAGTCAAATGGAGGTAAGGTGAGAAGCCTGAAATGGATGCGTAACTTAGAAGATGCCACCACTTGACAAGAGGTGATAACAGATACATTCACAAAGCGTACTTCCTTTAGGTTTCAACTCAAGCATCACTTTATTAGACAGCCCCCCCTTCATCACTTTATACGCGATACCGAGTCTTCCTCTCCCTTCCTTGGTCCTCCATGCTGCCCCTCTCTTGCTGTTGCTCGTTTTCCTCCACACACAGCACTTACCACCATTTGGCATACAGCATATTTTGTTATTTATTATCTGCCTCCCGTCACTAGAACATAATAAGCTCCATGACAGTAGAAGCTTTGTTTTGCTCACTGCTGTATCTGGGAGTGCTGTAGCATCCACAACAGTGCCTATTATATAAAAATACTTAATAAATTCTTGTTAAAGGAATGAATGTGAGATGATGTGTTTGTGCATACATGATGGAGAGTGCTTGCATGGACCAGTACATGAGGACAGATACTTAGCACTGAGAACAAATATATATAAAGAAGATACACTTACTTTAAGAAATACATTTTAAAAATATTAAGAGACTACCATAAAAACACCCTTTTACTCACCACCCAGCTTTAACAAATGTTAACAATGACCATATTTGCTTCCAATATTTTAATGTAAAATTACAGATTTAACTAAAGCCTCATTTTCCATTCCTTCCTGTCCTCTGAGTTAACTACTGGCCTGAAGCTAGTGCATTTCATTCACATGCATTTAAAAAATTTTAACTATGTAAATATCTTTAAGTATATATCATTTTATATGCTTTATAACTTTACATAAATGGTGAAGTGTTGAATACATGCCTTTATGGCTTGCCTTCTCATTCATCAAAATGTTTTTGAGAATTAGTAAAACTGATACAGATCTACTTTCTTCATTTCAACTGGTAGATAGTATTCCATTAACGAAACACTTTACTTTATCCATTCCCTTACTGAGGGACATTTAGGTTGCTTCCTCGCAGGGCGTGCTGTTATGAACAATGTTGCAGTAAGTCAGCACCTCATCCAGAAATTTCCCACTTTTTTAAACTTTTTTAATATGTCTCCAAGCAGATTAGTATGTTAAATCATACTTATTTGGACATTAAGTTATGCTTGTTACTCTGTTAGATTTTTATTCTAATTTTTTGTTTAATAAACATTTTAATATTTTCACATCAAAAGACGGGATGTATAAATTCAAGTGGATATTATGAGTGTCAGCAGATTGGGCCTTTAGTTTATTTGGTGGTAAAAATTTTACAAAAGGTCCTGTATAGCAAAGTCCCAACTCCAGTTCCTAATAAGCCAAATTTGTAAAGATAACAAAAAGCCTCCAGTAACCTTTGTGATGATAAAAAGAGAACTATATATGACCATGTAGATGTGGTAGAAACCAAAAGGAATATCCTAAAATAAAACATAAGGACTTAGAGATAAAGTAAAAGTTATAAGGCCCTGGAAGAAAAGAGCCATGGACATCAAAACCAAATACGAGAACGTTTTCTAAATTTTTTCTTATAAAAAGGTTCTGCAAAAAAGAAAGTAGGAAGGGCTGTTGTTCTTAAAATACTTTAAATGTTTAACCCATAAAATATCCATACTGTGGTTTGCCATGGCAAAAACATTTCTTCTGGAATTACGTACATGATTTAACTATTTGCTTGGTTAATAACTCTGCTTTTCTAAGTAAACTTGCTAAATCTAGTACTGACGTTCTTGAAAGGCTGTAAAACAAGAACCATTCGTACAGAGTATTAAAAAAATAAAATACTCTCAATGAGTCAAAAACTGAGGGAAAAGTCCCAAATTAGTCCAAACGTTTGCTGTGTGCATCAAAGCACCGGGTCTAAATATCCTTAACTACACATTTTCGCAGTTTTGGACCACACGACATTCTTAAGTTCTCTTCCAGCTCTAAAATATTATCATTCTATTCTAAACAATCAAAGTCCAAATCACTTTGGGCTTATGGTCCAAAGCTTAAAAACTAGGCATTCTTGAAAACTTTTCCCATAAACTTTTAATGGGAGGTGGAGAAGTAGGGGAAATATATTTTGAGACCAAAGTTGTAAGCCTGGTAGAAAAATCATGTAGGAATTTGAAGAAAGACTCAATATGCATTTCCTCATGTCCATTAGATTGATTTCATTCTTTTTTTTTTTTTTTTAGTTTCTTGTTTTTTAGGTTTATTTTCTCCTATTTTCAAAAACTAGAAGATGCTTCCATTCAACCTACCTAATCTCCCCAAATCAAGAATAATCTATAATATAACTATACTCCCGAGCATTATCAACACATCAGTAATTTATTCCTAACCATTTCCTGATTATATACACAATCATCAGATATGAAAAGAAGTTTCCTGCACTGCATGTCTATTTCAGTATTTCTGAAAGAGTTAGAAGTCATTGTATGTCTACCCTGAAGATCTAAATTTACTTTTACTACCTTATAGACAATAGAAACAGAGATTGTTAATAGATATAAACCACAACCCATTGCTTAAAAAGGACATCAACAACTAAGATCAGGACAGTTTCTCTACATTTAGGACTGATAACTAGATTTAAGAGTAAGGACATAAACATTTAAGAGGTTTTTATTTCTATAATGTTTCTTAAGGAAACTAGGAGGAGCTTAAACATTGGGCAAAAATAAAAGTTCTTCCTTACTGAATGTTAATTATATCTCAAAACTCAACAACAACAAAAAAAGAAAAGCTCTTTCTCAGTCATTAAATACACATAGAAGGGACTGAAAAGGCAGAGTTAACTAAGGAGTAATTAATAATAGCTAACTTTCGTTAGCTCAGATCATGAACTCCTTATTGCCAAATTCAGACTTAAATTGAAGAAAGTAGGGAAAACCACTAGACCATTCAGATATGACCTAAATCAAATCCCTTATGATTATAGAGTGGAAGTGAAAAATAGATTTAAGGGACTAGATCTGATAGACAGACTATCTTGGTCATCCAAGTAGGGATCACATAGCTGCAAATAACTTAGGACACAACTGAGATATTACAGATCATACACAATGATCTGTATAATAATGGCCTTAGACTGCTGGAAGAACTTTGGCTTTTGCTACTACTAGAGTGAGAGGAGAAACCATAAGGGTTGTAAGCCCAGGAGAGACATGCTCTAAATTATGTTTTAAAAGGATCCTTCTTGCTGTGATGTGAAGAACAGGTTGTAGGAAGCAGAGGAAGCAGTGATTAGTTAAACCAGGGGTCTGGCAAACTATGGGCTGCATTCCACCCAAGGCCTGTTTTTGTACAACCGAGCTAAGACTGATTTTTATGTTTTTTAAAGATTCTTTTTAAAACAAAAGGTGAATCTGCAACAAAGACTGTATATGACCTGCAAAAGTTAACTTATTATTTAGCCCTTTCTGCAAAAGTTTGTCTAACTCCTGAACTGCAATAATCCTGTTAAAGATGACCATGGCTTGGACTAGGGTTGTAGCAATGGAGAAGTTGAAAAGTATTCAAATTGAAAATATGTTTTGAAATTGAAGTCGACAGAATTTACAGAAGAACTGAATGAGAAGTAGAAGATAAAGGTTAAGGATTACTCAAGAGAATTCTTAGTCTGAGTAACTAAAAGAGTGGAATTTCCTTTACTAGAGGAATAAGACTATGGGGATAAGTAGATTTGGAGAGGGACACTAGGAGTTCAGTTTTGGACATGTTATATTTGAGATGATCTATTTGATAAGATATCCAAGAAAAGAAAACCAATTAGAAAAATCCAGTGGGGACACAGAAATTTAGGATTAAATGATTAGATCATCAAAGAAGTGAGTTTAGATTATAAACATAAATGGTCTGAGGACTGAACCCAGTGACACTGTTGCGTAGAAATTAGGGAATTGGGAAGGAATCAGCAAAGGCTTTCCTGGTGCCTCAGACAGTAAAGAATCCGCCTGCAATGCGGGAGACCCAAGTTAGATCCCTTGGTCGGGAAGTTCCCCTGGAGAAAGGAATGGCAACCCGCTCCGGTATTCTTGCCTGGAGAATTCCATGGACAGAGGAGCCTGGTGGGCTACAGTTCACAGGGTCACAAAGAGTCGGACATGATTGCATCTTCTCCTCTTGCCACTGTTTCAAGAAGGAAGAAGTGATCATCTATGTCTAAATGTACTGAAACATTAAGATGAAGCGTTGAATCACTGGATTCAACAAGAGAAATCTTTGGTGGAATGATGGAGACAAAAGCCTTACTGGAAAGAGTCAGAGTGAGGAAGGAGATGGAATATAGTCAACTCTTCTAAGACCTTTTATTATAGAGACAATCAAATGGGGGAATACATGGAGTGGGATATAAAGACCAAGAAGCTTGTAAAGATGGGAGGTATTGTAACATGCTTTTGCAGGCTGAAGCAAATAATCCATTAGAGTGAAAAACTGATGAGTCACAAAAAAGTAGGGAGGATTGTTGAAGCCATGGCCTCATTTCAAATAGGTGAGTTTATGGGATCTAGTGGAGGGGTTACCCTCAGCTAGCACGTTACTTTTGCAGTAAGGGGGAAAAAATATTTTTTTAATTTAAAAAAAAAGAAAGAAAGCTTTTTGCACAGTTCTCTTTGAAAGCACAGCTAAATTACTTTCCTAAAAATAAAATATATGACATCTTTAAGAAATCTATTTTTTTAATTCAGTAATTGTGCTATGCTGTTTTCCAAAGATTTATTTTAAATTATGCTCTTTTCATGGGTGGCTAATTTTATCCATGCAGAAGAGTCTCTTACCATACTGTTATTGAGATTCTTGTCAACTTTGCAGAATGTGTGTGGTGGACTTTCTCCTTTACTGGGTATAATAATACATATGTCTGTAACAGCCAACGTATTCTGAGTCATGCTTTCAGAGGCTCTTCGGTAAGTGATATAAATTCTTTGTGATGAGGTACTGCCGCTAATATTTGCAGGGCGTCCATAGGGAGTACTCTGGATAATTTCACACCCTTGTTTCAATCTTTCTTTCCAGTCATATAAAACCCTAAAAAATAAATTAGCACACAATTACAAAACACCCTCAAATATGAAAAGTAATATTGCCAGGAATCAAACTGATCCTTAAACGTGACAAATATTCCAACTATACTCCAAGTTTGAATTGTACAGCCCCATATAAAATTAAAGAACAACTGTTCTCCTTACTGAAAATTAATAATGTAAGGAAAGCACAGATTAACCTCTGTGTTTATTGACATAAACCACAGAATGGCATCTTGCGGAATGTGCCAAGGTATTTTAATAGATAGATGGACAGATATCATAGATAGGTGTATGTATCTATGTCTCTAAAACCAAGCATCTTTAGAAAAAGCAACCTTGTATTTTGACCAAAGTTTTAAAAGTTTTTTAAGGCTTTCAAAAGAGAAAATGACCTCAAATCTATCTGTCATCAAAGTATAAGTGAAAGTTTCCCCATTCTCCTTTATGGTAAAGTCGTAAGTTTTTAATAATAGGCCAGGCATCCAATTCCTTAAATTTTCTAAATATTATTACATAAAGTACTTGGGAACACAAAGAAAACATCACGCTTGAATCCTATTAGTTTATTCCCTCACAGAATTCACTAATTTGGACTTTAACACTGTCTTTGACCTTAGCCAAAAATTAAAAAATTTAAATTAAATGAAAAGTGAAGTGAAAGCGAAAGTCACTCAGTTGTGTCCAACTCTTTGTGACCCCATGGACAGTCCATGGAATTCTCCAGGCCAGAATACTGGACTGGGTGGCCTTTCCCTTCTCCAGGGGATGTACCCAACCCAGGGATCAAACCCAGCTCTCCTATATTGCAGGCGGATTCTTTACCATCTGAGCCACAAGGGAAGCCCAAGAATATTGGCGTGGGTAGCCTATCCCTTGTCCAGTGGATCTTCCCGACCCAGGAACTGAACGAGGGTCTCCTGCATTGCAGGCAGATTCTTTACCAACTGAGCTATCAGGGTAAAAATGTTTCTGCATTTGCTGTAAAAAATTATTATAGAAGGCAATGTCTCCAACATTAATCAGTATTACCTTTTATAAAATCCCATTATAGAAATAAAGTGAAGTGAAAGTCGCTCAGTCGTGTCCGACTCTTTGCAACCCCAAGGACTGTATAGTCCATGGAATTCTCCAGGCCAGAATACTGGAGTGGGTAGCCTTTCCCTTCTCCAGGGGATCTTTCTGACCCAGGAATCGAACCAGGGTCTACTGCATTGCAGGCGGCTTCTTTACCAACTGAGCTATGAGGGGGAAAAAATTTGACCAATTTTTGAAATGTAGTGCCAAAAATTGGTCAAATTCTTTCTAATATAATTTTTAATTTCCTTTTGTCTCAGCTGTCAGCAAACTTAACATTTTTCTTTCTTTTGACAGTCTATTTTGAAAATTTAGAACAAAATTTGATGCTTAATTATAGCAGCTATGTATATCCCTATGTATATCTTGCTTTTTTCTTTTTTTAAAAGAAAGTTTTATTGGAGGATAAGTGCTTTACAATACTGTGCTGTTTTTTTTTCTTAATCCTAAAAAATGCCATTGTCAACCTATTACATATGGAATGGATTAAAAAAACAAAGAACTACTGTATAGTTCTATATACAATATTCTGATATTCTAATACAAGGAACTATATACAATATTCTGAGACCATAATGGAAAAAAATATAAATGTGTTATATATATAATTAACTAATCACTTTGTTGTACAGCAGAAATTAACATTATAAATCAACTAGACTCACAATTTAAAAACAAAAAAATTTTTAAAGGTATTTGTAACAGAGAAGTTAGACATATCTGGATGTGAATTCCTACATCTTGGTACCAGCTGTATATCTAAGGTTGTTACTTAACTTCTCTGAGCCTTATAATACTCAGCTATAAAATTTAAAAATTTAACTCATAGGATCTTGGCAGAATTAGATGACAGTACAAGTGGGGTCTCCAAAATAATGCCTGGTACACAAATGCTCAACTGAAATCAAGAGAAGAAAAATACAACACAGAAAGCAATTTTTTAAAAAACCACCATTTATCACCTCAAACTCTTAAAAGATACAGGAATATAAGTACATTTGATATATAAGCTACCTGTTTTCTTTAATCAGGTATTGTGCTGTTGTATATATTGCTTGTTTTGCTGTTTTATATTGTTGGGTAACTTTTCCTATTTAAACTGTAAGCTTTTTAAAGGCAACAGTGATGTCATATCCTCCACAATGACAAACATATGAGGATAGCCATATAGTGGTTAATTTATTCATTCTAGTTCATGTCCTTCCCTGTTGGAAAATCTTTTCTATGCCTGGAAAATTTCTCATCTTTAATTTAGGCAACTCCAACACCCGAACAAGAATCTGCAACGTTCCCTTCATTTCATCTGCAAGCCAGAATTCAGACAGTGATTAGTGATCATAGGAGCTACTTAACCTAATCTTTTGAAAATACAATCTAACAGTTGGCTTATTTTCCCAAGCCATTTACTAATTATGTAAGCTTCATATGAAGCAATATGGTAGCTGTTCTGAAATCTACTTAAAATTACAGCAATTGATTCAAGAATTAGCAGAATAAAGAATGAGTTTTAACATTAGATAATAGAATTTTAAAAGCAGAAGTAAGTTTCAGGAGCTCTTCCAGTTCATCCAATCTCCACTCAGGCATGAGTCAACTTGACTATTCACTTTTAGACTTAATATATTAGGAGATAAAACTTTTATAGCTCTTTGCTGATATTAGTAGGGACACTGCTATCTTCCTTATTTTTAACCAAAACATTGTAAGTTAAGCCCATCCTCTTTGGCAACAGAGCCATGGAAACAAGAAGGCTTAAAACGGTCAGTTACTCAAAAGGTTAAACATAGAATTATTGCATGACCCATCAATTCCACTTCTCTAAGTATACATACAAGAGATATGAAAACATACATCCATACAGAAATTTGTACATCAATACTCCCAAAAGTATCATTCATAATAGCCAAAAAGTGGAAACCACTCACATATCCATTGTCTGGTGAATGCATAAATAAACTGTGGTAGACCCGTACGATGGAATATTATTCAGCCATACAAAGGAATAAAGCACAGACACACATTACAACAGGGATAAACCTTGAAAATTTTATGCTAAGAGAAAGAATCAGCCACAAGGTAATCATATATAGTATGATTCTACTGACATAAAACGTCCACAATAGGCAAATCCACAGACACAGAAAGGTGACTAGTGGACTGTCTATAGGGAGAATTAGACAAACTATAATGAATATAGGTGGTGTTTATTTGTGGGGACATGATAAAAATGTTCTAAAATTTATTGTGGTGATTCAACTGTATAAATAAACTAAAATTTACTGAACTGTACCATTTAAATGAGTGGATTGGATGGTGTAAACTGTAAATCAGTAAAGCTATTATTTAAAAATGAAACTACAAGGTCAATACAACAGCCTAAATAAAGCATTAATTTATCCAAGACCCTTGTTTCATGCACATTGACTTAAACTCCCAACTATAAGGATCATTACAACTGATTCTTAAAAGCCATCTTTTTCTCATATTTTAAAAATAATAAAGTATATGATCAGAATAATACACTGATTTCTGATATTTTTCTGTAAATGTTTTTCAAATTATCTCCCCTATTTTTAATAGAAAGAACTCAGACTAAAGTAATAGAACAAAGAGACACTGAACAGTGGAGAAGGAAATAGCATCCCACTCCAGTGTTCCTGCCTGGGAAATCCCATGGGTAGAGGAGCCTGGCAGGCTGCAGTCCATGGGGCCACAAAGAGTCAGACACAACCTACCAAGTAACATTGACTCTTTAATGCCCAGGAGGGATTTTCTAGCTCCAAGTCACCCTTTGAGGAACTGTCTCATTTTGCACTGCTTTGTGTAAACATAAAGCCAATATTTTTTATGACAACAACAACAAAAAAAGAGACACTGAAAAGATAAAAGGAGCACAGGAAAAGAAAACATGATTCTGGATATAAACATGTCTATTTTTTTAAAGTATTTATTAATAAACATGTTGAACAGTTAACTTCAAAATCTACAAGGCATATTATTTGAGTCAATAACAATAATTCTTTAAAAAAAATACTTACCCCAGATCCGTAAGTGGAGGCTTATCTCTTCCTCTTCTATAGCAAAGGAAAATCTGTGGCCCCACTAGACTTCCATTATTGAGATCAGCTGACAGTCCCGTTGGGGTAATATCAATACATGTGTAATCCCGTGGCACTTCCTCCCCAAGAGATTTAATAATAACTGAAACATCTGTGATAGGCTCTTTGGGTCTGGCTACTTTATGACAGGCATCATTGAAGTGAATTTCTTCTTCAAGAGGCTTTGAAACATCAGTTAATCCTGCTACAACAAAGTAGTCAGCAACACGAGGCCCCTTATCTTCAATCATCTTCCATTACAGAAGGTACATCTAAAAGGAAAGTAAAAGACCAGCATTTTCCTATAATAAGTCAAATAAATGCAAGTGGTTTGTGTACAAATAAGAATAAAAACTTAAAAAAGTGTACTACACCTCTGATAAAACACACTAGTATACATTTCACTGTCATATGTTAAACTATTTTTAAAGAAATGGGACTATATATAGCATTTGGAAAAGACCCTGATGCTGGGAAAGACTGAAGGCAAAGAAGAGGGCAGCAGAGGATAAGATGATTAGACAGCATCACTGGCTCAATGGACACGAATTAGAGCAAACTCAGAGATAGTGGAGAAGCCTGGCATGCTGCAGTCCCTGGAATCACAAACAGTTGGACACGACTTAGCAAATGAACAACAAATTTATTATAAAAGGAATGCATGAATTTCCATTTTTGGCAATATGAAAGTTTAGATTACCTAAGTAGCCAACAACAAAAAAACACACGCCCTTCTAAATGCATAGTGCTAGTCACTCAGCGTGTCTGACTCTGCAACCCCACAAACTGTAGCCTGCCAGGCTCCTCTGTCCATGGAATTCTTCAGGCAATACTACTGAACTGGGTTGCCATTGCCTTCTCCAGGGGATCTTCCCAACCCAGGGATCAAACCAGGTCTCCTGCACTGTAGGCAGATTCTTTACTGTCGGAGCCACCAGGGAAGCCCTAAATGCATAGACCAGCTTGTAAAAATGTAAGGAAGGACTTCCCTGGTGATGCAGTGGATAAGAATCTGCTTACCAACGCAGAAGACATGGGTTCAACCCTGGTCTGGGAAGATTCCACGTGTCACAGAAAAACTAAGCCTGTGCACCACAGCTACCGAGCCTGTGCGCCACAACTACTGAAGGCCACGCACCCTAGGGCCTGTGCTCCCCAACAACAGAAGCCACCACAGTGGGAAGCCAGGGCACCTCAACGAAGAGCAGCCCCCGTTCACTGCAGTTAGAGAAAGCCTGTGGGCAGCAGCAAAGACTCGGTGCAACCAAAAATAAATAAAAATTTTAAAAATAAAATAAAAAATTTTTTTCATGTAAGGGAAAAACAAACGAACAAAAAAAGGGAAAAAAAAAATGTCACGGCAATTCCCAGGGTCCCAAACCAATAAGGAAACTGAAGGCCAGAATGCAATGTATAAGCTGATACTGGGTGGGAGAATTCTACTGATCTCCTCAGTAATCAAGGGGCCTGTGTTTTTAAAAGGTGTTGCAGGGACAGGAGACAATGCATTGGGACCACATAAAATAGGGAATTGGAACATAAAATAGGGAATTGGAACTGAGACATTTGTATAAAGCCAAGAGCCTCAAAGGACTATATCCTCTGTTAAAGAGTAGATTTTAAAAATCCATTCACTGCTACAGGGAGATAATCAAGTTTGCTTCAATCTGGGCCCTACTTCGATGGGAGTAAAAAATCTCTTCTGAGAATGTATAACAAAAGGCCTACTCACACTTGGATTTGAGGTTTGACCTTAAGCCATCTGCATGGCCCCAGGAAGGTCCAAACTAAGTTATTAATAATAACTGTGTTCCCAGGCTAGTGATAATCCTGGGGGAGCAAATATAAAAAAGTTCTAGAGGGTACCCTCCACACAGGCTTTCCACAGAGAAAGCCCCTCTGAAGATGACCTCCTATTCTAAAATTACAAAACAAAAAAGAAAAATCCACCCTAAATGAGTTTTAGCAGATACAATAAATAAAAGAGCTTCAAATAAAAGTAGGGCAGTAATTATAACACTAATACATGCTTATAACAAATTCAAAGAAAAAATTACACAAAGTGAAATTCAACATGTATCAATATTCACAAACATTTAACAGCAAAATCTCCTTCAGTTATTTAGTATCCCTCAAATCTTATTTGTTTCTTGAACAAGAATACACCCCCTCTGTCAGTACTGTCATTACTAATATAACAATTATAGGAAAACAGTTTAACTGAAAACAGAAGTTTCCCAACATGTGTCTCATGTTAGACTTAGTTTCAATGAATGCAAAGAAAGGATTTTATGGGCAAATAAATTAGATATATATACTATATGTCTCTTTTGTGTATTTATAATATATACATAAAAATAAAGATGTCAATACCAAAATCAGGTTGATTATATTCTTTGCAGCCAAATATGGAGAAGCTCTATACAGTCAGCAAAAATAAGACTGGGAGCTGACTATGGCTCAGATCATGAACTCCTTATTGCAAAATTCAGACTTAAATTGAAGAACCACTAGACCATTCAGGTATGACCTAAATCAAATCCCTTACAATTATACAGTGAAAGGGACAAAGAGATTTAAGGGATTAGATCTGACAGACAGAGTGCCTGGAGAACTATGGATGGAAGTTCGTGACACTCTACAGGAGGCAGTGATCAAGACCATCCCCAAGAAAAAGAAAGGCAAAATGGTTGTCTGAGGAGGCCTTACAAATAGCTGAGAAAAGAAGAGAAGCTAAAGGCAAAGGAGAAAAGGAAAGATATCCCATTTGAATGCAGAACCTGGAGAACTATGGATGGAAGTTCGTGACACTCTACAGGAGGCAGTGATCAAGACCATCCCCAAGAAAAAGAAAGGCAAAATGGTTGTCTGAGGAGGCCTTACAAATAGCTGAGAAAAGAAGAGAAGCTAAAGGCAAAGGAGAAAAGGAAAGATATCCCATTTGAATGCAGAGTTCCAAAGAATAGCAAAGAGAGATAAGAAAGTCTTCCTCAGTGATCAATGCAAAGAATTAGAGGAAATCAACAAAATGGGAACGACTAGAGATCTCTTCAAGAAAATTAGAGATACCAAGGGAACATTTCATGCAAAGATGGGCACAATAAAGCACAGAAATGGTATGGACCTAACAGAAGCAGAAAATATTAAGAAAAGGTGGCAAAAATACACAGAAGAACTGCACAAAAAAGATCTTAATGACCCAGATAACCATGATGGTGTGATCACTCACTATGAACAAAGCTAGTGGAGATGATGGAGTTCCAGTTGAGCTATTTCAAATCCTAGTACTGCACTCAATATGGCAGCAAGTTTGGAAAACTCAGCAGCGGCCATGGGACTGGAAAAGGTGAGTTTTCATTCCAATCCCAAAGAAAGGCAATGCCAAAGAATGTTCAAACTACCACACAATTGCATTCATCTCACACACTAGCAAAGTAATGCTCAAAATTCTCCAAGCCTTTAACAGTACATGAACTGTGAACATCTAGATGTTCAAGTTGGATTTAGAAAAGGTAGAGGAACCAGAGATTAAATTGCCAACATCCACTGGATCATTGAAAGAGTAAGAGAGTTCCAGAAAAACACCTACTTCTGCTTTACTGACTATGCCAAAGCCTTTGACTGTGTCGATCACAACAGACTATGGAAAATTCTTAAGGAGATGGGAATACCAGACCACCTGACCTGCCTCCTAAGAAATCTGTATGCAGGTCAAGATGCAACAGTTAGAACTGGACATGGAACAACAGACTGGTTCCAAATCGGGACAGGAGTACATCAAGGCTGCTTTGTCACTCTGCTTACTTAATTTATATGCAGAGTACATCATGCGAAATGCCAGGCTGGATGAAGCACAACCTGGAATCAAGACTGCCGGGAGAATTATCGATAACCTCAGATATGCAAATGACACCACCCTTATGGGAGAAAGTGAAGAACTAAAGAAACTCTTGATGAAAGTGAAATAGGAGAGTGAAAAAGTTGGCTTAAAACTCAACATTCAGAAAACGAAGATCATGGCATCCAGTCCCATCACTTCATGACAAATATATGGGAAACAATGGAAACAGCGACAGACTTTAGTTCTGGGGGCTCCACAACCACTGCAGATGGTGACTGCAGCCATGAAATTAAAAGACGCTTGCTCCTTGGAAGAAAAGCTATGACCAACCTAGACAGCATATTAAAACGCAGACATTACTTTGCCACCAAAGGTCCATCTAGTCAGCAGCCATGAAATTAAAAGATGCTTGCTCCTTGGAAGAAAAGCTATGACCAACCTAGACAGCATATTAAAAAGCAGACATTACTTTGCTGCCAAAGGTCCATCTAGTCAAAGTTCTAGTTTATCCAGTAGCCATGTATGGATGTGAGAGCTGGACTATAAAGAATGCTGAACACAGAAGAATTGATGCTTTTGAACTGTGGTGTTGGAGAAGACTCTTGAGAATCCCTTGGATTCCTAGGAGATCCAACCAGTCCATTGTAAAGGAAATCAGTCCTGAATATTCAGTGAAAGGACTAATGCTGAAGCTGAAACTTCAATACTTTGGCCACCTGCTGCAAAGAACTGACTCATTTGAAAAGACCCTCATGCTGGGAAAGATTGAAGGCAGGAGGAGAAGGGGACAACAGAGGATGAGACAGTTGGATGGCATCACCGACCCAATGGACATGAGTCTAAGCACGCACCAAGAATTGGTGATAGACAGGGAGGCTTGGCATGCTGCAGTCCATAGGGTAAGCAGAGTCAGACACGACTGAGTGA
>SJYX01019729.1:12924-36146 GCA_006410675.1 Oreotragus oreotragus | reverse complement strand
TTAGAACTGGACATGGAACAACAGACTGGTTCCAAATCGGGACAGGAGTACATCAAGGCTGCTTTGTCACTCTGCTTACTTAATTTATATGCAGAGTACATCATGCGAAATGCCAGGCTGGATGAAGCACAACCTGGAATCAAGACTGCCGGGAGAATTATCGATAACCTCAGATATGCAAATGACACCACCCTTATGGGAGAAAGTGAAGAACTAAAGAAACTCTTGATGAAAGTGAAATAGGAGAGTGAAAAAGTTGGCTTAAAACTCAACATTCAGAAAACGAAGATCATGGCATCCAGTCCCATCACTTCATGACAAATATATGGGAAACAATGGAAACAGCGACAGACTTTAGTTCTGGGGGCTCCACAACCACTGCAGATGGTGACTGCAGCCATGAAATTAAAAGACGCTTGCTCCTTGGAAGAAAAGCTATGACCAACCTAGACAGCATATTAAAACGCAGACATTACTTTGCCACCAAAGGTCCATCTAGTCAGCAGCCATGAAATTAAAAGATGCTTGCTCCTTGGAAGAAAAGCTATGACCAACCTAGACAGCATATTAAAAAGCAGACATTACTTTGCTGCCAAAGGTCCATCTAGTCAAAGTTCTAGTTTATCCAGTAGCCATGTATGGATGTGAGAGCTGGACTATAAAGAATGCTGAACACAGAAGAATTGATGCTTTTGAACTGTGGTGTTGGAGAAGACTCTTGAGAATCCCTTGGATTCCTAGGAGATCCAACCAGTCCATTGTAAAGGAAATCAGTCCTGAATATTCAGTGAAAGGACTAATGCTGAAGCTGAAACTTCAATACTTTGGCCACCTGCTGCAAAGAACTGACTCATTTGAAAAGACCCTCATGCTGGGAAAGATTGAAGGCAGGAGGAGAAGGGGACAACAGAGGATGAGACAGTTGGATGGCATCACCGACCCAATGGACATGAGTCTAAGCACGCACCAAGAATTGGTGATAGACAGGGAGGCTTGGCATGCTGCAGTCCATAGGGTAAGCAGAGTCAGACACGACTGAGTGACTGAACTGAGCTGAAAAATATTAAATCCTCAGAAATTCTCTGATCAACGTGCCTGATTGATTTTGCTTTTATCCATGATTTCCCAAGTTTATTTGAACAATGAACCCTATTTTCCAACTTAAAAACTAGAAGAAACCCTCAGAACATGCTTTAGAAAATGCTATTTAAAGTAAATAACCATTTTTGTATACTATAAAATACCTAAGGGCAATAAATTCTCATACATTTGTGTATAAGTTATCACCATTTTCATCATAATCCCAAAACTCATTTAATTTTTATATGGCTAATTTCATGGTTTTCAGAATTCACGTCGCATATTTTGGAATTTATATCCATCACTCAAATGTTCTCTGTAAATATTCTCACTGTTTGCTTAGAAAATATGCCTAAAGAAGGACCTGCATACAGATTTGGAGAAGGAAATGGCAACCCACTCCAGTGTTCTTGCCTGGAGAATCCCAGGGACGGCGGAGCCTGGTGGGTTGCCGTCTATGGGGTTGCACAGAGTCGGACACGACTGAAGCGACTTAGCAAAGAAGGACCAAATATCCCTACTTGTTTTATTTAGGTATATATGGCTCCTGTGTAGCAATTTCCTAACATATTAGATTTCTGCACAAAAGAAAGAGCTTAAACTTTCAGAAATCTCTCCCAGGCTGACAATAAAGAGAAAGTAATAACCTGTTCTCCTGACAAAATTCTGTTAAACACTATTACAGGTGTTCACCTGCCTATTACAGGTGTTTCATAAAAATTAAAAAAAAAAAGCCAATAACACACACAGCTGACTAGCTCTCCATTTTTTTAAGGTAGAAAAACAAAAACAGTCTTTTAAAGCACTTTTGTATTTAACTTTTTTCATTAGTCTTTGAAAATAATTCTTTAATGACTATATTTTAATGAGCATAACATTTTATTGACCTGTTTCCTTACCGTTGATCATTTACTGTATCTACTTATTTTGCTAATATTTTAAAATGCTAAGATAAATAACTTTGAACATAAACCTCTGGCTACAACTCTTATCATTTCTTCAGGATAAATTTATTAAAGTAGAATTTTTGGGTCAAATAGACATATATACTTACAGCTTCTCTAAGTGTTCATTTGCTTTTATGTGGGCATGAATTTTAAATTGAAAGCTCTTGATAGGCACGAGTCTTAAAGAGTACCTTAGTAGAGCACTTTCCTTTCATCATAATGAAGAGATTAAATATTCTTTTTCCTAAACTCTAACTTCACATTATTTAAACTAAAGTATACAGTTACTATTACATACAATAAAGTTTTATGTCTTGCTATGCAGAAAGAAGGGAAAGAGAATGGAAATAGTACTATGATGAAAACATATATATATTTAATAGGTTCTTCTGCAAGCTACTACTTTAGCCATTGGAAATAAACAGCTATTATACTATTAAGCAGATATTTGGGGAAAATTGTATGAAAATATTGTTTTTGTTATATCTTCCTGGCTCACAAATTTTAATAATTTGATTTGATTCACAATTGAATATGGTAAATAACTACTAAAAGGGAACAAGTCAAAAGTTCTTCATCAATACATACAAGAGTAATCAGGAAGTTCCCTGGTGGTCCAGAGGCTAAGACTTGGAGCTCCCAATGCAGAGGGCCTCGGTTTAATCCCTGGTTGAGGAATGGAATCCCACATGCTGCAGCTAAAGGATATGCACGCCACAACGAAGATCAAAGATCTAGCATGCCACAACTAGGACCTGGGCAGCTAAATAATTTTTTTTTAATAAAACAATCAATTTTAAAGTGGTGATAAAATTCTCTTTTATTAACAGAAAAGTAAATTATATATCACTTCAGTTAGCTTGCCTTTTATTCCATTTATTCATTTAGGTGTGGAGAGTGGTAAGGAAAGTAGGCAAAATATTTGAAGGCATTCTCTAATGACAAAGTATATAAAGTCAAGAGTATCGCTGGCAACATCCCATATGACTTCTAGATCTCAATGTTCTTTAATTCACTCAACAAGAGTTTATAATACTGAAAATGCACCTCTACTTTTTATTTTAAATCAACTGCTTATAAAATAAGTTCGAGGTTTAGAAACTAGGGGTTATATACTGTTATAAATTACAAGGCAAAGAAAATAATGAAAATCTTTAACACGGGGTAGTTATTTCCTAACAATTTCAATAAATCATGAGACTTCCATTGGAGTGTGAAATTTACAATCCTCATAGAAAATAATAAACATATATTAAGACAAAACGCCTTATGTTGGTAAGAGCCAACAAAAGTTCCTTGGAAAGAACATTTAAGGAAAGTATTCGTAGTCATGTACAAAACTTGGACTCTCAGTGTAGAACATCAGAGCAAAACCCCTAAACAAGGGGCGTAAAATTTAGGAGGTAAATTTTTCTTTTTTTTTTTTGGAGGTAAACTTTTTAAAATTCATTTTGGAAACTGGGGGCCACACAAAATAAGTATTTGATCCAATAGTTCTCTACGTAATCACAGTAATGTAAACCCATGAAACCACTAAAGCTCGAGTAACAAGACCACATCATTAAACAGCTACTGTTTTTTAAATTCTTCTTTGTTCAAAATGATACATATAACTTAAAGAATTAGTTCATAATATGTTTACAGACATCTTTTTTAAATTTCACATCCCTACTTGGTGTATTTAATTTCAAATTACATCTATTTTCTTTGAGATTAGAAAACAAGAAGGATGTGCTCTCTACTCCTAACAGGTTCATGAGAACGAAATTGAGAAATCATTACAAGAAAGCTCTTGCCCATTCAGCAACTAATGGAGACTGACTTGCTTTTCTCCCTTTCAAGCTCTGCCCAATCAATTCAGATTCTTTTTTTATTTATTCTATCAATCCATTAAGTCAAGTAGTAAAGCATTTGCTATCTAGGCTAACTCTAAGGACAAGAAAAGGCAAGAGTGGAAATCAGAGGCAACATTTTAAAGATATATGAAAAACAAAAATATCAGAACATAAATTTTGCAAAATTATAGACTTACTGAATTGGTAAAAGGAGCAGTCTTTCAGATAGGGCCTAATAGAGACATAAACTCAAGATTATACATGAATGGCTGAGAACACAGTGGACCAGCTCAATGGCCCCTCACTCCAGTTCACGTAAATAAGCTGGAAGAAATTTTATATTTTTAAAAATAAAATTTTTTTTAAAAATTAAAAAAATAAAATTTAAAAAAAAATTTTAATTAAAAAAAAAAACACTGTAATTTCATAGTTAAAAGCCTAACCAAGCTCATCTTTTCTTACATTTTCAAAACTGGAGACTATCATTCCCACCTTTTTCTAAACTTCATCTCTCATTGTTCTTCCAGCCAAGGCAATCTATCTACTGTCCTGCAAGTACAACTTTGCTCTTTCCTTTTGATGATACACTATTACCTTTTTCTAGTTAATATATGTTCATCTTATTTTTCAAAACAATTTAAACATACGTGGAGTTTCATTTAAACTTTATGAATTGTAAAAAACAGAAGAAAAAGAAATAATTCCATTCACAATAATAAATCTGGTTTATATTTAACTAAGTTTCCTAGTTTTCTTTGAGCATAGAAACATCTTTCTAATCTTCATCTCCCTCTCAGTCACTAAGTCGTATCCAACTCTTTGCAACCCTATGGACTATATAGCCCGGCAGGCTTCTCTGTCCATGGAATTTCCCAGGCAAGAATACTGGAGTGGGCTGCCACTTCCTTCTTTATGGGATCTTCCCCAACTAGAGACTGAACCCGTGTCTCCTGCACTGCAGGTGGATTCTTTACCTGCTGAGCCATCCGGAAGCCCTCATGCACAGTTATAATACAGAAGTATTTTTATTTTATTTATTTAATAAGTATTAGTTGGCTATAATCTTCATAATTATATTAAATGACCACATAATACTCCATTAAATAGAAACAGACACTATAATCAGTACCCAATACTTCCTCTCCCTGCTAGTGCCCAAAGTACGGTAGGTAGGTGCTTAAAAAAATTTAAGTGAATAAATAGTTCACTTTACAAACTTCTACAAGTATATAAACTTCCTAAATGTAATGTCTTTTTTCTATAATTCAGAATCAATTTTCTGAACCTCTATTACCTTAAATACTACAGCTATTGAATGTAGGATAAACACAGATAAACTAGATTTGAGTCTAACTTATCAGGGACTTAGGCAAAAGTAAATGAATAAGTAATTGATTCATTCATCTAACACTATTCTAAAGGTCGATGACAGTATCAACGAAAACTAGCGTATGCCTTCTTGCTTAGCTTTACCTTTCCATATCTCTCTATTCTTTTATTCTACCTCTAGTCATCTTTTCTCCTACCACATTTCCAGATTTCAGTGGCTTGCCTTCACCCTACCCAAAGTTTTTCTGCTAGTTTCTCCCCAAGGCCCCAAGGAGAGAATTGACTCCTACTTTGTTTTCCCTTTCCCCCAGCTCCATGAAAATTGGCACAAGCTGCTTAGAAAATGGCATTCTAGGGAGATTTTGAGAGGGGGAAAAAAAAATCTTATTTGTATACCATAATTAACAGGTTTACTTTTTTAAAAAAAAAGGTTTTTAAAAAAATTTTAAAAAAAGGTTTAACCCACCCAAGCCAACTGACTTTTTAAAGGTAAATTTTAGTAACAAAAACTGATGGAGTATGTGGGGCAAAGTTCTGAAGCAAGGGGGACCTTATTTGTCTTCTAGACTGCTTTGAAGCCACTTCCCCTCTCAATACCTATTCCCAAGAAAACATGAATAGTAAAAACAAAAAAAAACAAAAAAACCCCACAATATGTAATTTGGCAGCTCCCTTTTGAAAGATTACCAACACCTAATTTATATTAAAAAAAAAGTTAGGATAAGAGTAATAGACATTTAAAGGGGAAGAGATCTTTTCATTAGTGATAGTCTTAACCCTTACTTTAGAGCCAAAGAAACTGAAGCACAAAAAGTAGCTTACTTAAGGATACCTAGTTAGCAGTAGAGCCTAGGCAAGCACTCAAGTCCCTTAATCTAGAATTCTTTACACTTGGAGATGCTATTTCTAAGATGTTTCTAATAAACAGTGTTGAATTAATACTGACCCAAGGCACACCTGAAACATCTTTTTTTAACAAGTTATTTCATGTCACTTGTTACTTAAAATCATTACCTGGTGAATATAGGCCAAATTCTTGTTAAGAGATCTGATAAATTAACATTTCACTGTGTTTATATAACAAACAGTTAATAAAAACAAATATAAATGTTAAAAAACTACTTACACATTACTGAAAGTCTCTCTGAAAATGATGCCAGATCTCAATTTGTGAATTCTGCAAGCCTCAGAGTTTGTGAAATACTGTATTAAAAAGAGTAAGAATTGAGCTCAAATTAATTCCAATCAAGTATTTTCCCCTAAGATGCCTGTGTATACTTAAAAGTTCTGTTAATAATGACAATTTTCAAACAAAAAGATTGCATGTATTGTTTTCATATGGTTAACAGTCCATAAGTAATTTTTATATACCAGCTCTTTCAGAAAACACATTTCAGTCAAGAATAAATAACACTTAAAAAATAGATAAAGGGGACAAAGAGAGAAAACAAAACAANCTAGTTTCTCCCCAAGGCCCCAAGGAGAGAATTGACTCCTACTTTGTTTTCCCTTTCCCCCAGCTCCATGAAAATTGGCACAAGCTGCTTAGAAAATGGCATTCTAGGGAGATTTTGAGAGGGGGAAAAAAAAATCTTATTTGTATACCATAATTAACAGGTTTACTTTTTTAAAAAAAAAGGTTTTTAAAAAAATTTTAAAAAAAGGTTTAACCCACCCAAGCCAACTGACTTTTTAAAGGTAAATTTTAGTAACAAAAACTGATGGAGTATGTGGGGCAAAGTTCTGAAGCAAGGGGGGCCTTATTTGTCTTCTAGACTACTTTGAAGCCACTTCCCCTCTCAATACCTATTCCCAAGAAAACATGAATAGTAAAAAAAAAAAATAAAAACCCACAATATGTAATTTGGCAGCTCCCTTTTGAAAGATTACCAACACCTAATTTATATTTTAAAAAAAAGTTAGGATAAGAGTAATAGACATTTAAAGGGGAAGAGATCTTTTCATTAGTGATAGTCTTAACCCTTACTTTAGAGCCAAAGAAACTGAAGCACAAAAAGTAGCTTACTTAAGGATACCTAGTTAGCAGTAGAGCCTAGGCAAGCACTCAAGTCCCTTAATCTAGAATTCTTTACACTTGGAGATGCTATTTCTAAGATGTTTCTAATAAACAGTGTTGAATTAATACTGACCCAAGGCACACCTGAAACATCTTTTTTTAACAAGTTATTTCATGTCACTTGTTACTTAAAATCATTACCTGGTGAATATAGGCCAAATTCTTGTTAAGAGATCTGATAAATTAACATTTCACTGTGTTTATATAACAAACAGTTAATAAAAACAAATATAAATGTTAAAAAACTACTTACACATTACTGAAAGTCTCTCTGAAAATGATGCCAGATCTCAATTTGTGAATTCTGCAAGCCTCAGAGTTTGTGAAATACTGTATTAAAAAGAGTAAGAATTGAGCTCAAATTAATTCCAATCAAGTATTTTCCCCTAAGATGCCTGTGTATACTTAAAAGTTCTGTTAATAATGACAATTTTCAAACAAAAAGATTGCATGTATTGTTTTCATATGGTTAACAGTCCATAAGTAATTTTTATATACCAGCTCTTTCAGAAAACACATTTCAGTCAAGAATAAATAACACTTAAAAAATAGATAAAGGGGACAAAGAGAGAAAACAAAACAAAAAAAGGACACAAAAGAGTAAATGTGTACAGAAACAAGAAGAAAGAAAAGCACGTCGATTTCTGAGACATTACGTATAGTATCTCATTCCTAGAAGAAAAATACAGGCACAAGAGGAAGAAACCATAGTTTTAACTAATACCGAATATCTAATAACAACAGGGAAATAGCAGCAGCAGCAGACACCAGACTGACCTAACTTGGTGGATCTTTGGTGCGCATCTGGGAAATGGAAGAGATGTGGGGAAAGGGCTAAAATCAATTAAAGCGATTAAAGTGTGTTAGGATGAATGCAAAATAACGTTAAGTACAATCTTGCAACAGTTTGGACTGTTAAAAATGACCGAGATAGATATGTATGTTTGAAAAAGTAGGACACCACTCCACCTCAGATTCACTGAACATCTTCAGTCAGTAAATATGGAGTGGTGGCTCAGATGGTAAAGAATCCGCCTGCAATGCGGGAGACCTGGGTTCGATCCCTGAATTGGGAAGATCCCCTGGAGGAGGGCATGGCAACCCACTCCAGTATTCTTGCCTGGAGAATCCCCATGGACAGAGGAGCCTGGCAGGCTACCTCCATGAGGATGCAAAGAATCAGACACGACTGAGTGGCTAAGTACATCTATTTTTCAAATAATTCTAAAATCTAAACCAATACAATTTTGTAAAGTAATTAGCCTCCAATTAAAATAAATTAAAAAAGAAAAATCCAGTAATGATAAAAAATAAAAAATAAAATCTTATCGCGGACAGGCAGCAAAGAAACAATGTAAATACAGACCTGAGGAAACAATTTTAAAACTCAGCATCAGATTATCACAAAAACGTTCTAGCTGAAATACTCGATGTATATGAAAAATATTGGAAAAATTTGAAAACTGCACCTCCTATTTTATTGGTAGAATATCAAGCTTGTTTGATGCAATTATAAATTATGAATGTAGTATATAACCAATTCCAAACAAATTTTCTGCACACCAAGTTTCCTTATATAGTAAGAACATTTTATGACAATGACTTCCACATACCTATGCTCCACTAAATATCTGTTACTAAACAAACATTTAATGTTGAAATTTTCAGATTAATTTACAGCAGCATTCACAATATGAAAAGTTTCCTCTTTGACAGAAAAAATTTCTAAAACCTTTACTTTGATTCCATGAACTGTATGAAAAAACTGACCCATTATTAGAATTACCTGGTTTCCCATTACACAGAAGGTGAGACTGATTTGAAACTGGCATCACTTAAGTGTTTACAAAGTTATTCTGTTAATGGAGACAACACATCACCACTACTGCTTCACTTTCTGTACATGCATAAGAAAACTTGCAACAAAAAATGCATGAAATCTATTTAGGAGAGCATCCTTTGAAGTAAATGGAAAGTCATGCTCCTCAAAGTGCTTCCTGCAGCTACATATATTCAATTATCTTTCAGCACATACTTCTTTAAATTGCTGTTATTTTTAAATGAACTTTTCATTTTGAAATAATTGTAGATTTACATTCAGTTGAAAAAAAAAATAGAGATCTGGTATAATTTTTACCCAGTTTTTCCCAATGGTAGCATCTTGAAAAATCATAGTATAATCATAGTGGGGATACTGAATGATGCAATTCTATCTTTTTTCTGATATTCCCAATTTTACTTGTATTCTTGTGTGTATATATGTGTATTTAGATCTATATAATTTTACTAAACGTGCAGCTTCGGGTACTTAGCACCCAACTCAAGATACAGAACAGTTCCATCCCAAGGAGCCTTAGTGTTGCCCTTCTGTCAGTATGCCCGCTTTCCTCCTGGCCTCCCCACACTGTCCATAGATCTGTGGAGTGATATATTTTTACCAGAGAGTACACAGGGCCAATGAAAGGAAAAGAAAGTCTCTATAGCAATAACCCCTTACAAAATAGGTGGAGAAACCAACCAGAGAAAAAAGCATATACATGTGCAAAGACTTACTGGTCACATTTACTCAGCCATCTGGAACACTACATTTGAATATAATTATGCAAACATAAATGCACAGGCATATACATACATGCAAAGATAGAGACAGAGAGTGATCACATACTGTCACAGTGACAATCAATCTCCTTGGTTCTGAGATAAATTTTCCTATCATGAATAAATTCCAGACTAGAATCAAGTGGACAAATAAAATAATGCTACAGAATGACTGGGGCCTCCTGGGCAACTCAGTTGTAAAGAATCTGCCTGCTAATGCAGGAGACATGGGTTCAATTCCTGAGTCAGGAAGATACTCTGGAGGAGGAAATGCCAACCCACTCCAGTATTCTAGCCTGGAAGATCCCATAGACAGAGAACCCTGGTGGGCTGTAGTCCATAGGGTCACAAAGAGTCAGACACCATTGATCAGCTGAGCATCTGAGCATGAGGACGCACAGAACGACTGCAACGGGGATTCCTACATGTATAAGAAAATTTTTTTAAAAAGAGTTTTCACTGTGTTCAGGGGTAAACCTGCCACGCTCCGCACCCCCCACCCCACTCCAATGCCCAGAAATTAGATTTGAACTAAAGTAGCAGGGACTTCCTCAGTTATCCAGTGGTTAAGACTTTCTGCTTCCAATGCAGAGGGCACAGGTTTGACTCCTGGTTGGGAAACTTAAGATCTCACATTTCATGTGACATGGCCACACACACACACACAAAAAAAAGACTATAAAACTAATGTTTAAAAATAAACAAAGTAGTTGGTATTCCCTTGAGAATATAAATCTGGTGTGGAAAGAAGTGGAACAGATTGGAAATAACTGAGGATTAAAATGCAGATACCTCTTGTCTCTCCAGACAGACTATAAACAATTCAAAGGCAGAAACCCTGTCTTTTATTTCTTTTGATTCCTCACATAAATTAAAGGAGTTATATAAATACATGGTAGGTATATAAATATCTATTAAATGAATGAGGTCAGCACAGTAGAGGGAAAATGTGAAGGATAAGACATCACAGAATCATAGGATTTTAGAGCGAGGAGGGTACCTTCAGTCCTTTTTATAAGTGAAGAAATGGAGGCATAAACGTTAAGCAGCTTGCCTAAAGACCATATACATCAGTTTATAACTCAACTCCCATGGCTTTAAACTTGGAGCTCTTCTATTCCATATTTCAATTAAAGAATGACAGAGAAGAAAGTAATTCCTGGGGGAGCCCTGTATATTAATTCATGAATGTGAGCTTTGATGAACCACAAAAGTTAACAAGTAAGTGAGAAAAGTTAAACTAGCTGGGTGGGTAAGAAATAGAATGGCAGGTAAGAAACAGAATGAGTGACCAAGAATCAGGGAAAAGTGTGAAACAGAAAATGAAAGTAGACAGACAAACAGATACGGCAAGAAAAGTAACAAGAAAGACGAGTAAAAAAAAAGTGCAGACATGGGAAGGAGAAAAGTGAGAAATGGTTAGAGAGGTATGAAGAGATGGTGTCCGGGGAATTTTTAATGCTATTTATATGTTCAAGAATTTCACAGTCTTTCTTTCTTTCTGGCTGCATCAGGTCTCCGCTGTTGGTGCACAGGATCTTCATGTGGACTTCTCGTTGTGACGTGCAGGGCTCTGTAGTGGCAGCTTGTGGGCTTAGTTGCCACGCAGCATGTGGGATCTTAGTTCCCCAAAAAGGGACCCAACCTTCGTCCCCTGCATTGACAGGTGGATTCTTAACCACTGGACCACTAGGGGAATCCCAAACATATTTCTTAAATAAGCGTGACAACCATCTGAGAAAACTAAATTAGGATATTAGGAAAATAATAAGGAATAATGAAGAACCAACTACAAATACTGAGTATTAAAATAATAAATTTTAAATCAGGTTTAATAATGAATATAAATACAGTTCAATATTATATTTGATACAATAGAAAAAAATCAATATACTCGAAAATGAAATCAGCGATTAAATGATCAGAATAAGATATTAAGAAGGCATAAAGCAATTAAAAATATATATTATAAAAGTTTAAAAATATGGAGGCTTTAAAGAATAAGAAGACAACCCACAGACAAAGGAAACATTTGCAAAAGATCTGACATAAGACTCTTTCACAAAATATATAAGGAACATTTGAAACTAAACAATAAGAAAATGAATCAACCAATTAAAAAATGGGCAAAAGACCTGAACAGACATGTCACTGAAGACGACATACACGTGGCAAGTAAGCATCTGAAAAGATATTCAACATCATTTATCATTAGGAAAATGCAAAGCAAAATAACAATAAAAAATCACCACACTCCTATTAAAATGGCCAAAATCTAGGACACTGACAACACCAAGTGATGGCAAGAATGTGGGGCAGCAGAAACTCACTCACCACTGGTGAAAATGGAAGATAAATCATATAGTCACTCTGGGAGACAGTTTGGCAATTTCTTACCAAACTAAGCATACTCTTACCATATGATCCAGCAATCACACTTAGTATTTACCCAAATGACTTGAAAACGTGTAAACTCAAAAACCTGTATGTGATGTTTACAGCAGCTTTATTCATAATTGCCACAGTTGAAAGGAACTAAAATGTTTTTCAGCAGGTGAATGGATTAAGTAATTAGTACCTCTAGACAATGGAATATTTTTCAGTTCTAAAATGAAATGAGCTATCAAACCATGAAAAGACATGGAAGAACCTTACCTTCATATTACTAAGCGAAAAAAGCCAATCTAAAAAGGCTATGTGCTGTGTAATTTCAACTATATGACATTCTGGAAAAGACAAAACTATGACAGTAAAACTTTCTACAAAACAGTAAAAAGCTCACCAGTTGCCAGCAAGTTAGGAAGAAAGGATAAACAGCCTGAGCACAGAGGATTTTAAGGCAGTGAAACTATTCTGTATGATACTATAACGGCACATACATGTTATTATACATTTGTTAAAACCCACGGAATGTACAACACAGAGTGAACCCTACTGTAAACTATGAACTTTGGTGATAATGAGGTGTCACTGTAGGTTCATGGGTTATAACAAGTGCATTACTCTGGTGTGCTATGTTGCTAGTGGGAAGAGCCGTATTTCTTGGTGGAAGGTGTACATAGACGCTCTCTACAATTTCTGCTCAATTTTGCTGTGTATCTAAGACTATTCTAAAAAATAAAGTATAATTAAAGGGAAGAAATGAATTAGTTGTGAAGAGTTAGCGGTGAATATATATGGAGGCTAGGAGAAACAGAGGCAACATCTAAATAATAGGACTTTTAGAAGGTGAGAAACAGAAATGAGGAATAATGAGAAATAATGACCAATAATTTCCAAAAATCAAAGATATGTCAGTTTGATGTATAATAAAAAATATCTAGACACTTTATAAAGAAATCTTAGAACATCTCAAAGAGAAAATTCTAAAAATTCCCCCCCAAAAGTAGCTCACCTACAAGAAAAAAAAAATTTCTAGGTCTCTAATTATTGATAGTAATAATGTATGTAAATGGAGTTAATATTTTTTAAATGTTGTAAAAATGAAATTGAATACATAACTAAGTGAAAGTGTGTCTGTCAGTCTTGTCTTTGTGACCCCATATAACTAAACTATTATTTAAACACAAGGATGAAATAAAGACATTCTTATAGGAATATAAGTACTCAGATGGTTTACCATGAAAACTGATAAACAAAAAAATCAAAATATCAGTCCAAATGTTATAAATCTAGGCAGCTCAATAAGATATGGCAAGAAAGAGTGAGTAAATAACTTAAAGGGGACTTCCCTGGCAGTCTAGTGGTTAAGACTCAGTGCTCCCAATGTAGAGGGTGCTAGTTTGATCCCCGGTCTGGGAAGATTCCATGCGCCTCATGGTATGAAAAAAAAAAAAACCCCAAACTTAAAAGGTTCACTCTTGTTAAACAATAGAAGTGGGGAGAGAGAATTAAGGTAGAAAAAGAAGGAGAAAAAAAAAGTATACCATAATAATCTTGAATATTAAAAGACTTGAGAATGTTAACATGATGGGGACAGAGAGGAGGGCCTACTAAAACACACGCCTTATAAAGTTTAAAAATTTGACAAATATAAATATCGAGCAGGACTTAGTGACTGAACAACAACCACCACCAATATAAATAAGAATCTAAGTAAAGGGCAACCACCAGAAGAATAAAAATAGAAAACATAATTTTCAAGCTGGCACCAAAAAAATTATTTATCCTCAGAAATTGGAAAACAAAGAAAAAAAATTAGGGTAAATAGAAAACAGAGTAAAATGGTAGGAGTAATTCCTGATGTGACAGTACGAGTTTAGCATACTAAAAATCTCTGAGGAAGCACACTTAGAAGTAACAGGCCAATCTTCTTACTGATCCTTGAATAAATCAGGTGTGTTCCAGCCTCAGGACCTTTTTCTCCTTCCTGCTTTCTCCGTCTGGAATAGTCTTCCCAGATGCTAGCTGGTCAAATCTGTGTCTTCTGCACCGGGAGCTGGATTCTGTACCACTGAGCCAACAGAGAAGCCCAGGATAGCATGCTAAGCATGTTAAAAGTCGATATTGGGGGGAAAGGAAATGGAGCGAAGAGGAAGGATAAAGGAAGATAAGAACAGGACCCCAGACAGTCAGGACAAAAGAGTACCATGTAGTCAGAAACATGATTAAGGCAATGCTCTATACCTGAGGCTTCCTCGCCACCCTTCCTCCCAAAGAGATATTTAGCCACTGGTTTCAGCAAAACTTGGGCGGTACTGGTGGCTCAGATGGTAAAGAACCTCCCTGCAATGCAGGAAACCTGCGTTCCAACCCTGGGTTGGGAAGATCCCCTGGAGAAGGGAATGACTCCAGTATTTGCGCCTGAAGAATTCGATGGACAGAGAAGCCTGATGGGCTATAGTCCATGGGGTCACAAAAAGTCAGACACAACTGAGCAACTGACACTTTCAGTCTTTTTTTTCCTAGCAAAACTCAAATCATTGTGGCCTTGAGAAGACCCACTTTAGTAAAGTGACAATAAGAAGAAAGCCCAACTAGAATGAGCTGAGTAGAGAATGGAGGAAGTATACATAAACCTTTGCAGGAGTTTTGATATAGAGGGAAGCAGGAAAGTGGTGTGGTAACTTCAGAAGACATGGAACCAATCACAGACTTTTCTAAAGAAATGAACAAAATTAAGGGGGTATGCCAAGAGCAGTCACCCAGCAGAGATGGGAAATGGAAAAGAAAAAGATAACTGTAAAAGCCTTGAGAAAGTATGAGAAGATGGGGTCCAAAACAGAGGATCTAATCATAGAGACAAGGATTTCTCTACAAAAACAAACTTCCCATACAAACGTTTAACAATGATTCTTCTGAATAAGTGGGCTCTGGCAATGCGAGTTCTTAACTTTTTTGGATATACCTCTTTGAGAATCTGATTAGTGCTATGGATCTTCTCTCTCTTAAAATACACATACTTACTCAGATAGAACTTTACATACAACTTAAAGGGGGTCACTGAACCATGCTCCCCAAGCTAATCCATAGAGAAGTCTGTTTTGGGTGGGGTTTTTTTGCTTTTAATTTTTAACTAAAGCATAACGTACATATAAAAAACTAGAACTGCAGGAAAATGAACACAACAGTACCATTACATATACCTTAAGAAACAGAACAGTACCAGTAACTGGAAGTCCCGAACCCCCCTTCAGTCCTCCCCAAAAGAACTACTATTTTGACTTCTAGCACTGAATTATTTTTGTCTCTTTCTGAACTTTATATAAATGGAAGGTGGAAGGATTCATACAGGATGTATTCTTTTGGTCCAGTTTTTTTTCACTCTACACTGTTTCTGATATTCAGTCAGGTAGCAGTAGTTTGTTCACTTTCATTTCTGTATAGTTTTTCATTTAGAGTATCATAATTTTATGTATCCATTCCACTGTTAATAGACATCTGGATTATTTCCCAAGTTAGGCTATTACAAATAATTACAAAGCCATGTACAAATTATTTTCCAAATATACCTACTAATAAAGGTGGTAGGATACAGGATAAATGTATACCCAATTTTGCTACATAATGACAGTGTTCCAAAGTGACTGTAGTAAGACCTTACATTTGAGGAGTAAGATGCCTTAGAAATAAAAACTTAACTCTTTTTGAAAGCAGAAACATTTCTCTGACTGATCTCTCTAAAATACTCAATCAGTTCAGTCGCTCAGTTGTGTCCGATTCTTTGCAACCCATGGGCTGCAGCACGCCAGGCTTCCCTGTCCATCACCAACTCCAGGAGCTTGCTCAAACTCACGTCCATCAAGTGGGTGATGCCATCCAACCATTTTATCCTCTGTCATCCCCTTCTCCTCCTGCCTTCAATCTTTCCCAGCATCAGGGTCTTTTCAAATGAGTCAGTTCTTCACAGCGGTGGCCAAAGTATTGGAACTTCAGCTTCAGCATCAGTCCTTCCAATGAATATTCAGGACTGATTTCCTTTAGGATTGACTGGTTGGATCTCCATGCAGTCCAAGGGACTCTCAAGAATCTTCTCCAACACCACCATTCAAAAGCATCAATTCTTTAGTGATCAGCCTTCTTTATAGTCCAGCTCTCACATCCATACATGACCATTGGAAAAACCATAACTTTGACTAGACAGACTTTGTTGGCAAAGTAACGTCTCTGCTTTTTAATACGCTGTCTAGGTTGGTCATAGCTTTTCTTCCAAAGAGCAAGCGTCTTTTAATTTCATGGCTGCAGTCACCATCTGCAGTCATTGTGGAGACCCCAAAATTAAAAAGTCTTTCAGTTTCCATTTTCTCATTTATTTGCCATGAAGTGATGCATGAAGTTAGTATTACTTTGCTAGCGTGTGAGATGAGTGCAACTGTGCAGTAAGTTTGAACGTCTGGTATTGCCTTTCTTTGGGATTGGAATGAAAACTCACCTTTTCCAGTCCCATGGGCACTGATGAGTTTTCCAAATCTGCTGGCATATTGAGTGCAGCACTTTAACAGCATCATCTTTTAGGATATGAAATAGTTCAACTGGCATGCCAGCACCTCCACTAGCTTTGTTTGTAGTGATGCTTCCTAAAGCCCATTTGTCTTTGCATTCCAGGATGTCTGGCTCTAGGTGAATGATCACACCATCATGGTTATCTGGGTCATTAGGATCTTTTTTGTATAGTTCTTCTGTGTACTCTTGCCACCTTTTCTTAATATCTTCTGCTTCAGTTAGGTACATACCATTTCTAGTCTTTAGTGTCCATCTTTGCATGAAATGTTCCCTTGGTATCTCTAATTTTCTTAAAGAGATCTCTAGTCTTTCCCATTCTGTTGTTTTCCTCTATTTCTTTGCATTGATCACTGAGGAAGGCTTTCTTATCTCTCCTTGCTATTCTTTGGAACTCTGCATTCAAATGGATATATCCTTCTTTTTCTCCTTTGCCTTTAGGTTCTCTTCTTTTCTCAGCTATTTGTAAGGCCTCCTTCAGACAACCATTTTGTCTTTCTTTTTCATGGGGATGGTCTTGATCACTGCCTCCTGTAGAGTGTCACAAACCTCTGTCCATAGTTCTTCAGGCACTCTATCAGATCTAATCCGTTGAATCTATCTTTTTCTCCTTTGCCTTTAGGTTCTCTTCTTTTCTCAGCTATTTGTAAGGCCTCCTTCAGACAACCATTTTGTCTTTCTTTTTCATGGGGATGGTCTTGATCACTGCCTCCTGTAGAGTGTCACAAACCTCTGTCCATAGTTCTTCAGGCACTCTATCAGATCTAATCCGTTGAATCTCTTTGTTCCTTCCAATGCTTAATTAATTGTAAGGGATTTGATTTAGGTCATACCTGAATGGTCAAGTGTTTTTCCCTACTTTCTTCAATTTTAGTCTGAATTTGGCAACACTGACTTGGTCAAAAAGTTTGCTTGGGGTTTTCTATAACATGTTATAGAAAAAACCCCCAAAAGAACTTTTGGCTTATTCAACATAAGTTTATTATAGTTTTGTTTCAGTTAAGTCATTGCTGAATACAGCTATACCAACACTATAAAAAGAGCAGTTAAGTTCAAACCCTAGCTCTAATATTAGTTTATTATACAAACAAATAAACATGTGCTTAGGGTACGGCAAAAAAAGCTTAATTTGAGTGATTTTATTTAAGTATGAGGTATTATCATTTTAAGAGATCAAAACTTTGTTGATATTGTTTATCTATGTTTTCGAATTGATTTTGTTCTGAATTATAGAAGTAACATCATAGTCACTTCAAGGCTTGATGCTGTAAAGGTTTAGAGACAGGAAATTATGATGGCTACTCTTCATTTAACTAATAAATACTTACCAAATGTTTATTGAAAAGGACATGTGTCAGCTCTATTTTTGACCATCCAGCATAAGAACTCCTTTACTATATTAAAAAAAATCTGCCACTGTGTCTTAGAAGCCCTAGAGACAACCATGAAAGCCAAGACCTGGTAATTTGTTTCTCTATTTAGGGACCGGGTACATAGATTGGACAATTAGACGCTTTCACGCAGAGTGTGAATATAGAGCTAAAATCGTAGAGTTTAAAAGTCATTCTTAGGGCAGTGACATACAGTATCCAGTGGTGGTGTTCCAACAATGGCCTCCAATATCCTGTGGAAGAGTCAATGGTGTCTTAAACAGGAAAAGGACATTTCAGTGGCATAACTTTGGCCACAGTCAAGCCAAGCCTTGCGTTTGGTTAGTCGGTTTCCTATTTGTTCTGAGTCTGGTTCTCCAGTCTTTCAGTCACTTCTGTAAGCTAACTAATATCCTTCCAATAAATTCTTTTTAACCAAAGTTGATTTCTGTAGTTGACAAACAAGAACCCCAAAATGGTAATCTTACCATATGCCAGGCTCTGTACCAGGCACTGGGAACACAAAGACAAATAATTTATGGCCCTGCCTTACAGGAGTTTGAGAAGGCAGACAAACAGACAGACAATTACTGTAAGTGATATGTCTATCACAGAAGTAATCACAGATAGTACAAGGACACATGGTTTAGGCTTCAAGAGTCAGAAAAGCGTTATCATCTAAATTTTGAAATATGAGTAGGGTAATAGAAGAGAGAAGAGTATTCCAAACAAAAGGAGCAACAAGTAAAAGTTATATTGCCTATTCTTTGCTCATTACTTCCTTCGAAGGATAAAAGTGACAAAAGGCAACTTGAATTTGTGGAAGGGGATGAGAAACAGTTACAATTTGTGATCTGGGTGACAGGTCACCAACTTTTGAGCTTGCTACAGGAAAATAAACTTTATACTTAAAACACATACACCCACCATTACTGCTCTCGCCACAACTATCTTTTCTCTCTTTCTCACCTGTATCAGTCACTTCTGAGAACAGTCAACTATGGACCTCTGAATTTGGTTGGTTTTTCTTTTTTTTTTTGGTTGGTTGGTTGTCTGTCATAGGGGTGGTACAGGAGTCATGAATGAGTGGATACAGGAATTGAAAAGAGAAGTAGAGGTGTTAACCAACTGATCAGTGTAATGAAGCAAAAAGTGTCCTGCCAACTGCTCACACTACTTTTGCTTAAAGGTAGGTACAATCACCACAGGAGAAAAACAGCTGATGTAAAATATTTTATAAAAATATTGTGTGTATGCTTTTTCCTTTAAAATTACAAAATTTCAGTTCTGACATAGGTCATTCTCAGAGCTTTATCTTTTAAAATTATACTAGGCTTGTGCTATGCATTGTTTTCACTCTTTACTTTTATAAAAACTGTGATCTTCACAAGTTTTATAAGCCCTTGCATTTCAGTCATCCATTGTATAAAGTTCTATGCTTAAACAGGAAAAAAAACACTATGTAAGTAAACTAACCAACCAACCACTCTTAAAAAATTTTGATAAAAGAGGCTGAAAGCAAATGATCAGTAAAAGCTCATTTCCACAAGTGACATTACAATACAAATTCAGAATTTGAGCATTCTAAAAATCTACAATTCTCCTTTTAAAAAGAAGTATTTACTAACAAGTGAAGGAGATATGAAAAAATAAGTTTTCATTTCAGCTCCATTAAATTGAATGCTGTAAAATTCACTTCAGCTATACCAAACTCCACACCACCTCTGTAAATTCAGTTCTTCCTGTCAGAATGCTCCTGTGACGGCCAGCTCCTGTGTAATATGTGAGACCTGCTCTTTGCAGCCTTTCCTAATCCTGCTCCCCAGGAGAGACTGTCCTCTTACACTTCAAGACCATCCTGTACATATCTGTATTATGATTGTCACATTAATACTATCATTGTTTCTTTGAACATCTACTCTTCTCAACTAGATTAGGAGTTCTTTGAGAGAAAGGAGGCAATGTTACATCTCTATCTCTGTAAGCATCTGTTTTAGCACAGTCCCTGAGAAAGGACAGGCAGTTAGTAAACGCTTGTTGAACAGAAAATAACACGATGTGTTAATAACAATATTAATATAAGACTGCTTGTGTTCAGGAAATAGCATGATTCAAACTTCAAATTCTGTATGCAGAAACTAAAAACATCAGTTCCACTGGCTCCTATTTTGAAAGGGGGAGATATTTTGATAGCTTTCACAATATGGATTGGGTTGAAGTAACTGTTAAGTTCTTTTCTACTACATAAAGCTAATGAGTTGTCTCCGTAATTTTGCTTCACATTGTTTACTGTTCCTTTGCAATCACCACGTTTCAGGATGTCCATGAACCTACACCCCTCCTCCCTGAGAGCTGGGTGCCCTGCATCTACTCCTCCACTACAGAAATGAGGACTGAAACGTTCTCTGAAGTCTTGCTTTCATCAGCCACAGCTGATTGGACCGACACAGACATCTGCCTCAAACTGGACTTTTTCCCAGGGTTTAGAATGGGATCGCAGAACCATGAGAGAATATATTAATTTAAGAGTTAGAGGACTCGCTCAGCCATGCGCAGTGGTAAAAGACAACATGCAGAGAGAGAAAATGAAGCAGACAAGCTGGGGGAAGAAGAAGAGATCATGCTGCCCCAGGGTGGGGAGAAAATAGCTTTCTAAGTTACTGGTGAGTTTCCAGTTTCTGGGTCCCCGCCCACTCACAAAAGCCTGGCTGTAATATTAATAATTCTGCCTTCAAAGTACTGTGAAAGCCCCAGTATCCTTGCCATCAGCACTGATTTCCTTTTCAAAGTAAATTAGTTTGAATTTGGTTTCTAATATTTACAAAGAAAAGAAATTTTATTTTAAAACCTCGAAAAAGAAAAGGTCAAGTAGGAATACCAAAATGACAGTTAACCACAGGAGAAAAAGAAAAAAAAAAACTTTGTTAAAAATGGCTGTTACACTGCTATCTTCAATCATTTTTCAGCATAAGAAAATGAAAAATATTCACCAACCACAACAGGGTCAAACAACAACCTATAAATCCAACTTCAGCACAGTTGTCAGTATGAAGAAAATTCTATTTCAAAGTTCAGGGGGAAAAAAGATTAAATAAGAGGGAGTATCTTACAGCTTATTAGGACAAATTATTTTATAAAGAGAAATAATACCACTTACTACAATTCTGACCAAAAAGGGGATGGGAATATGTCTGGTGGTGATAATAGCCAGTCCTATCTAACAAGCCTAAGTGTCAGTATACTGTTTTCCCCATCCATCTATAATGCTCAGTGGTAGAAGACAGTGATCTTAAAAAATAATAAAAAAGGAAGTAGAACAGTCAGTAGCACAGTCATTATATGGCAATAACTTCTAAAAAAAAATTTTTTTTCTTTGAAATTAGTTTATTCGTAAGAAGATTCCTTTAGCAACTCAGATTTAAAAAAAGAAAATGAGTTTGTTTAGAAACAATTTTCAAACGGATACTGAAGGAGTGAGAAGACATATGTATATATGTTACTGATTCATGTTGATGTATGGCAGAAGCCAACACAATATTGTAAAGCAATTATCCTCCAATTTAAAAAAGAGGAAACAAAAAAGAATGAATACTGGTAACTTATACCGTTCAAAACAAATATAAGAAAAACTTGACTAGTTTCACATAGTCAAGATTTAGCAAGATGGGGAAAATCTACAAACATAATAGAAAGCTCAGAGATAAAAAGAAACTGAAACAACCAGTACTTCTATCAAATTTGTCAAGATTACATAGACAGTTTTGCGTATTGAGAAAAAAATGAGATGTTAGAGTAGAAGAAAAAGCTTATGAAAAATTAAACAGTGACTGCCATAAAAAAGATTTTAAGTAAACAAGACCCAATTGTTTACAATAATGGAAGCAGGCAGAGGTATCGATCATTTTTAATGACTTATACTGCTTCCAGACTGTACTTACTGAAATTACATTTGATTATGATTGTCCAATATTCTGAGAATTTAAGTCTAGTAATGAAGGAATACTCTGCAGGTTTGACTCTGAAATGGGAATTTTTCCAATTTCCCCATTCTGCCCTGCTGTTCAATCTTTCTCTGCAACATACTTCAATTTAACTCCCAAATTAATACAAAGCACAATATCAGCAGAGCTACCACTCTTACACCTTAATCCATAATAGGAAAGGCTGGATAATGCTACAGAACAGACTATATGAAGATTAAGTGTAAAACAAGGGCATTCCTAGAGTTTAGTGTTATTAATAAGTTTTTTAAAAAGTGTGCTGGAATTTAAATAACTAATGAAATAGAACAATTAAGAAATGCTAATTATTATTAATGCCAATTTAAAATTTGTGACAGAACATCAAATGCTAGTGCTACTAGAAAGACTAATGGTCAGCTTGCCAAAACGTTCTCAAAAGCTAGGAATTTAACTTTCATTCTAAAAACCAGGATTACACGGTTTGTTCATTCATTTGATAATTCTAGGATAGTGGGGGGACTTGAATACATAAATTAAAACACTCAAAGAGCAGCAATGACTATAACAGATTATTTAGTGAACACTAAACAAGTGCTTTTTCACAAGAGCAGAGTGAAAAAGTTGGCTTAAAGCTCAACATTCAGAAAACAAAGATCATGGCATCTGGTCCCATCACTTCACGGGAAATAGATGGGGAAACAGTGTCAGACTTTATTTTTTTGGGCTCCAAAATCACTGCAGATGGTGACTGCAGCCATGAAATTAAAAGACGCTTACTCCCTGGAAGAAAAGTTATGACCAACCTAGATAGCATATTCAAAAGCAGAGACATTACTTTGCCAACAAAGGTCTGTCTAGTCATGGCTATGGTTTTTCCATTGGTCATGTATGGATATGAGAGTTGGACTGTGAAGAAGGCTGAGCACCGAAGAATTGATGCTTTTGAACTGTGGTGCTGGAGAAGACTGTTGACAGTCATTGGACTGCAAGGAGATCCAACCAGTCCATTCTGAAGGAGATCAGCCCTGGGGTTTCTTTGGAAGGAATGATGCTAAAGCTGAAACTCCAGTACTTTGGCCACCTCA
>SJYX01019729.1:0-11166 GCA_006410675.1 Oreotragus oreotragus | reverse complement strand
TTGGACTGCAAGGAGATCCAACCAGTCCATTCTGAAGGAGATCAGCCCTGGGGTTTCTTTGGAAGGAATGATGCTAAAGCTGAAACTCCAGTACTTTGGCCACCTCATGTGAAGTGTGGACTCATTGGAAAAGACTCTGATGCTGGGAGGGATTGGGGGCAGGAGGAGAAGGGGACGACCGAGGATGAGATGGCTGGATGGCATCACTGACTCGATGGACGTGAGTTTGAGTGAACTCCGGGAGTTGGTGATGGACAGGGAGGCCTGGCGTGCTGCAGTTCATGGGGTGGCAGAGTTGGACACGACTGAGCGACTGAACTGAACTGAAACAAGTGCCAGGCACTGTTCTAAATGCTTTACCTGCAGTAGCAAATTTAAGTTTCACAACAATCTTATGAAGAATTACCCCCATTTTACAAAAGGAAAGAAACTGAGGTACAGACACATAATAGGTAGTCAAGTAGCAAAGCCAGGTTTCAATCTGAAACAGTTTGGGTCTAGATCAACTACTTTATTCATTCATCAAATTCTTACCTGAGTGCCAGAAGCTATTATATTTGCTTGAGATATAACACAGTTACTAACGTTATTTCAGAAGGAACTTGATAATCCAGACAAAAGTATGGGCCTGACAACCCACAGAATGGGAGAAAATATTTGCAAACAAAGCAACCGACAAGGTATTAATCGCCAATATACACAAACAGCTCATCCAGCTCTGTGTGAAGAAAAAAAAAAAGGGCAGAAGATCTAGATAGACATTTCTCCAAAGACAACATTCATATGGCCAAAAAGCACATGAAAAAAATGCTCTACATACCTAATTATCAGAGAAATGCAAATCAAAACTATAATGAAGTATCACCTCACATCAGTCAGAATGGTCATCGTCAAAAAGTTTATAAACAATAAATGCTGGAGAGGGTGTAGTGAAAAGGGAGCCCTCCTATACTGCTGGGACTATAAGTTTGTCCAGCCACTACTGAGAACGGTATGGAGATTCCCTAAGAAACTAAAAATAGAACTATCATATGATCCAGTAATCCCGCTCCTGGGCATACACCTGGAGGAAAGTCTAATTTGAAAAGATACATAACTCAAAGTTCATAGCAACACTATTTACAATAGCCAAGACATGCAAGTAACCTAAATGTCCCTCAGCAGATGAATGGATAAAGATGTGATACTTACATAACAATAGAATGCTACTCAACCATAAAAAAAGAATGAAATAATGCCATCTGCAGGAACATGCATGGACCTTGAGATTAGTGTATTAAGTGAAGTCAGAGAAATAAATATCATACGATATTGCTTATATGTGGACTCAAGAATGATAAAAATAAACTTATTTGCAAAACAAAGTCACAGATATAGAAAACAAACTTATGGTTACCAGGAAGGAAAGGGGGAAAGGGATAAATCAGGAGATTGGGAGTGACACACACAAACTACTATAAACAAAATAGATAAGGACCTACTGTATACATAGGGAACTCGACTCAGTAACAGACCTATACAGGAAAAGAATCTTAAAAAGAGCGGCTATATGTGTATGTATAAGTGATTTACTTTGCTCTACAGCAGAAACTAACACAAAATTGTAAATCAACTATATACCAATAAAATTTTTTTTTTTTTAAAAAGAGCATGGGTCTGAGAAGGCTTTCCAGAAGTAAAGCCTACACTGAGTTTTAAAAGATTCAGAAGAGTTAGGGAGGCAAAAGGAACAGGGAAGAAGAAAATGAAGTCATTCCAAGCAGAAGGACTAATAAGCAATGGTAAACAATTCAGAAATAGCATGTAAGGAATCTTCAAAAAGTAGTTTTATACAGCTGAGTGGAAAATGGAAAGCAGAAATTTAAAGAGTTAAGATTAGAGCTGCTGCTGCTAAGTCGCTTCACTTGTGTCCTACTCTGGGCAATCCCATAGAGAGCAGCCACCAGGCTCTCCCGTCCCTAGGATTCTCCAGGCAAGAACACTGGAGCGGGTTGCCATTTCCTTCTCCAAGGCAGGAAAGTGAAAAGTGAAAGTGAAATCGCTCAGTTGTGTCCAACTCTCAGCGACCCCATGGACTACAGCCTATCAGGCTCCTCCATCCACGGGATTTTCCAGGCAAGAGTACTGAAGTGGGGTGCCATTGCCTTCTCCGGTAAGATTATAGAACTAGTTTCAAAACATGATGAGGCCTGATGACCTGTTAAAGAGTTCAACCTTTATTCAGTTGACAATAGGATGTTAAACAAGAATTTTCTAACTGTGTTTTAGATCTACTAGTCTGGCAATTCTGACATGAATTTCACGGAGATAAAACCAAAGACAGGAAAACCAGTGAGAAGGTAAGGAAGCAGTTCCTAATAAGGCAGTGGTTAAGACAGGAATACTAGGGCAATGATTGACTGAAAAAATATTTAGGTGGTAAAATCAGCAGAATGCATAGTACCTAACGAATGGATGCAAGGAGAGAAAGGAGGAAACATGCAAGACTCCCAAGTTTCTTGGATGATGAAGTCAACAGCCAAGATGTTTCTGAAAAACAATAGATCAAAAAAAACTTTCGACAGGTAGATAAGTACAGTTTGGACAAATGGAGTTTGAAGTGAAGATACATAAGCAGTTAGATAAGAATCTCTGATGCTCTGGAACAATATTAATACTGGAAAAATAGCTTGGTGGGTAACTGAAACCACAGGGATAACTGTGACTTGCTTACTGCAAGGGCTAAGAGCAGCTGACTAACCCTGGGACCACCACTTCTTTTAGGACAGGCAGAGGAAGGCAAACCCTCAAAGGGAATGATCAACACACTGAGAAGCTCCAGGATTAACAGAAGAGGGCAGCATTAACAGAAGTGGCAGTCAAGGGGTTGCGCTTCTGAGAACGTCACCAACAGCCTTACTCTCCTTGGCTACCTTAGCAAGAGCAAGTTCAGTGATATAAGAAGTAGAAATTAGACTGCAGTGGGATGAAGAGCAGAGTACAGAAAAGATGTAATTTGAACCAATGCAGATTATCAATTTTCTCATCTATAAATTTGAGGCAGTGGGTTATTTTGAGCACTAAATAACTTACTATATGGAACTTCACCTATAAGTAATACCACAGGTCCTCAAGCTCACTACACATAGCCATGCTGGGCACCTTTCTGTTCTTATTTCAAACTCCTTTATATGGCAAGGCTTTGCACTTGATGTTCTCCCCTAAGAATCATGCTTTCCTCAGCTCTTCACATTAAGCTCTTTCTCATCTGTCAAGTATCATCTACTAAGAGAGGGCTTCCCTAAGAAGTACCCTAAGAACCCTCTCAATCATTCTCTCATATCATCATGTTTTACTTCCTTTGTAACTCTAATGATACTTTCAACTTTTCTTGTTTATTTAGAGGTAATACAGCAAAGTGATTGAGTGTAGGCTCCACAATCAGACTGGCTGCATACAAACTACAGCTCTGCCATTTACTAAGCTATGTGACCCTGGAAAGAAAGTGAAAGAAGAAAGTGAAGTTGCCCAGTCGTCTCCGACTCTTTGCGACCCCATGGACTGTGTAGCCTACCAGGCTTCTCTGTCCATGGGATTTTCCAGGCAATAGTCCTGGAGTGGGTTGCCATTTTCTTCTCCAGGGGATCTTCCCAACCCAGGGATCAAACCCGGGTCTCCCGCATTGTAGACAGATGCTTTACTGTCTGAGCCATCAGGGACGTCATGTGAACCTGGACAAGTTGCTAAATCTCTGAGTGTCCTAATCTCCTCATTTGTTAAAGGAGCAAAATAATAAAGTACTTACCTCANTCTTCTCCAGGGGATCTTCCCAACCCAGGGATCAAACCCGGGTCTCCCGCATTGTAGACAGATGCTTTACTGTCTGAGCCATCAGGGAAGTCATGTGAACCTGGACAAGTTGCTAAATCTCTGAGTGTCCTAATCTCCTCATTTGTTAAAGGAGCAAAATAATAAAGTACTTACCTCACAGACTTCTTGAGGGAATTAAATGAGCTAATCCATGTAAAAATTATTATAAGAATATAGGTAAATTCTGAGCACTCATATTATTATGTATTTATTTACTTGCAAGGATCTTAATGCTCCACTGAACTGCATTTTTCAAAATGTACTATTAAAGATATTTGAAGTTGTAATAACTCTGAGCCCAAATCATAAATATATCAACCAATAACCAAATGAAGGAGTACTGTTCTGACTAAGCCTCAGAAGTGTTACTTTCATAAAAGAGAATTTTTCTGGCCACAAAAGTCAGAGAGGAAAAAAAAAAAAAGGATCTTAATGCTCCACTGAACTGCATTTTTCAAAATGTACTATTAAAGATATTTGAAGTTGTAATAACTCTGAGCCCAAATCATAAATATATCAACCAATAACCAAATGAAGGAGTACTGTTCTGACTAAGCCTCAGAAGTGTTACTTTCATAAAAGAGAATTTTTCTGGCCACAAAAGTCAGAGAGGAAAAAAAAAAAAAGAGTTAAGGCTCTTTAATAAGCAAGGGAAATTTTTGATAAGTTATATATAGAATTACTATGTAATTTAGATCAGCCTATAAAAAGCAAAACTAAAATATGAAGAACAGAGAAAAGAAGGTCTTGAAAAGTTCTGACCTAAGTAACTTTGAAAACAGTGTTTTGACTAGGAACTTTCAAAGACAAAAGGATTTAAGGGGGGGAGAAAAGATAAAACTTCTCTAGTTGGTAAAGTCATTTCTCACTGGGTTATGATTAACAATTATGAAACTATACATGTATAATGAGACTGAACAAACAAGTAAGTGGACAGTGGATAGTGAGAACCAGGTTCTTCATTTCTGGAGAATAAGCAAGGGAGTAAGGCTAGGATGAACCATGTGTTACTGAAGTAGAGTCAAAAAGATATCAGTATGAACTTATGCTTAGCTTCATACAGATACAGATGTACATATGTAAAAAAGTTATATAATTGTATACATGGGTTAGTATACATACATATATATCCTAGGTGTGTACACTGAGGTCTAAAAGTAATGATATCCCAACAGCAATGAGCATACTCAGTGCCCAAATGTTGGTTTCTAATACCCTTCTCTAATAAAAGTAACCAAGAATCCTTAAATAAATGATTGATTATAGGGCTGGGGCAGGGAATATAAAAGATTAACCTGGAGAATTTTGTAGTGCCAGAAAGTACGAAAGGGCTCAAAACCCAACAACAATGGTTTCTGTCTTGCTGGTTACAGGAACCAACCAGAAAGAGGTGGAATAACTTGTGCAACAGAATATAGTATAGGAGTATAACTCAAACTTAGAAATGAATATCCATGAGTCCACATCACACTGATATAAATGATAAAATTAAAAAATGGGGGAGAAAAGGAATATCTTCTTTAAAGAAGAATTCCAAATAATTTTGTAGATACTCACCCCTGGAGGAGCTGGAGCTGAACTTCCCACCTTAACTTTCCCATTGAGTATGGTCTGCTCTTAGTTACTGGTTCCTAAAAAGTAGCATATGGAAAAACTTTACAGTAGAGAAACCTGGCACGCAGTACCTCAGCCAGGTGAACAAGGTTAAAAACATCAGTGATTAAGTCATACTGATAAAGGTACTCTTGATATGACCCGAGAATGGCATTTTATCTCTGCAGTCATTCTCCCACAAACCCATAACTCTAGTCTAATTATGAGAAGAACATCAGACAAACCCAAATTGAGAGACATTCTACAAAACACTTGACCCATACTCCTCACAACTGGCAAGGCCATCAAAAGCAAGGAACATCTGAGCAGCTGTCACAGTCCAGAGGAGCCAAAAGAAACATAATGACTAAATGTAGTGCGGGATCTGGATGGGATTCCGGAACTGAAAAAGGACATTAGGCAAAAACTAATGAAATCTGAATAATAAATTATGGACTTTAGCAATGTTCCAGTGTTGGTTCCTTAACTGTGACAAGTGTAACACGGAAATGTCGGATGTTAGCAATACGGGAAACTGGGCGTGGGGAATGTGGTAACTCCCTGAAACTTCTCTGTAAATGTAAAATTACCCAACTGATAAAGTTTATTGAAATTAATTGATAATAATAGCAGGGAAGTTATTGCCTTTACCAGACTGATTTTGGTCCTTTAAGTCATGTATAAGTGAGTTGGACAAAATTAGAAATACAGTTGGTACTATGTAAAGCAATCTCAACGTTGATGAACAGTTTATAATATAGTATAGGAAAGTGCCTAAAGTCATTTCATATGCACATGTTTTTATTCCTTAGTTGATAAAGCACTTTAGGAGCAGAAAACTCTCCTCTAAGTAGGAAGCCACTCAAACTTCAGAATAAAAATTGTGGTACTTACTAATAAAAATTGCACCTGGCTTTTGAAGTCCATGAAAAGTAAATAGTTCTACTCAAAATATATTCACTTGTACATTACTGGGACATTTCCCCATCGTCTCAGAAGGAGAGGAATATAACCATACGTATTTTAAGAAAGCACATTGGGAAGTTCACTAACAACAGTATATTAAAATTCAAAATTCACAACTTGGGTTCATAATGGGCACTGTTTGAGAGATTTGGAAACTCTAAAAATAAAAATTAAAAAAACCACTTCACTAACATTTTTAACTATCTTGAATATATTAAAAAGAACTCTTACAAAGCAGTAACAAAAAGTCCAGCAGAAATGTGTCAAGGATAGATATAGGCAAATCACTGAAGAGACAACCAAAAATACCCAACTATAAGAAAAGATGAAATAAAAACAGAACACAAATGAAATGCCATGTCACACCAATCAGATTGGAAAAATCCAAGAGTCTGACAACACCAACTACTGGTACGGATATGGACAAACAGAAACTGTCAGTATTCTATAAACACTGGAGAAAGAGGAAAAATGTATATTCTAAGACCAGGCAGTTTGACAATCAGGTATATGACCTGGAGAAACTCTGGTATGTTGCTTGAAGAGATACAAGGATTTCATGAGGCACTATAATAGATAAAAAATGAAAACACTCTAAATGTTTATCAATAGAAGAAATGGCCAACTCCAGTACATTTATTCAATGGAACACTACAAACCAGTCAAAAATAAATGAACTAGACCTACAGTGCCAACAGGAATTGAGGGCAAAAAAAGTAAAAGAAAGAAAGCAAGTTTCAAAGTGTATATACCATGACACAACTGTATTAATAGCTGGCTCAATTTACCAGGGCACAGTTTTAAGCAGCTTAAATATAAAATTACAAAGCATCTCATTTAAATTTTACAACCTTGGTAAATATTTCTATTATCTAGATTTGATAGATGCGGACACTGAGGCATGGAGAAATTTTTAAACTTGCCTTACTTAGGTCACAAAACTATTAAGCCGCAGAGTCAAGATTCAAGCCTAGGAAGTTACAATTTACCAGGGCACAGTTTTAAGCAGCTTAAATATAAAATTACAAAGCATCTCATTTAAATTTTACAACCTTGGTAAATATTTCTATTATCCAGATTTGATAGATGCGGACACTGAGGCATGGAGAAATTTTTAAACTTGCCTTACTTAGGTCACAAAACTATTAAGCCGCAGAGTCAAGATTCAAGCCTAGGAAGTTACGGCTCCAAAGTCCACACTCTTCAAAAGCATCAAAAGCAATGTCATGTACTACACACACACACACACACATATATATAGTATATTGAAAGGTAAACTGGAAGGATATGCATCAAATTCATCACAACAACTGCCTCTGGGAAGGGAGATAAGGAGAGAAAGAGGATGAAATTGGGGAGAAAAAAGAGACTTTTCATCAGCAATGTTCAGGTAAAGTATAAAGTTCTACACTGAAATTTTAGAATTTTTATATTAAATGTATATCTCAAGCAAAAATGAAAGAGATGTCAAATTTTCTATGGTGAGTATGTATGTTGTTCACTACTTTGGGGAATTCTCTGTATTTTTTAAACTTTTCAAAATCAAAATGTCTCCCCTATAAAACAGTATTTTAACAAAAATAAATGTAACAAATTTCCAATCTCCGTATTTCAGCTTTTATTTGGAAATGCCAACAGCTAAACTGGGAGTTTAACATACATATGGAAAATGCATTTTTATATGGCTCAAAAGAGACAAACTAAACATACCAGAAACAGTATTTCTTACATTTTGATGACTCACTATTCTCAATGAAAATGAAGTACATATAGCACTAGCAGGAAAATTCCCTTAATATCTGTCTACCTCTTTTTTTCTGCTGCTTTCTACTTGTTTGTGGTTTTGAAAAGTAGGAAGCAAAAAGAAAGTCCCAAGAAATTGTCACATACTTTAACAAATAACAGCAGCCATAGATAAATATATGTGGAGTCCTTCTAAACTTAAGATTTCCCAACATACAATCAAGTAACATTCCAAAAATTTACTTGTAAATTGGTTGTCTGGAACTCAGAACATATTTTCCCACAAAGAAAGTTAAAAGAGGATGTAATTACCAGGAAAAAAGATACTGCCTGGGGTGCCAGGCAGTGAGACAGAAAAAGCAGAGCACACTATATGCACTGGTGAACCAGAAAGAAAAGAAAGAGTTTTCTCTACCAGTGTTTGAGGTCAGAAGCCATGTTTCATTCATTCACCTTGGTATTCTCAGTGACTACCAAAGTACCTGGTACCTCATAAACATTCGAAAACCCGCTGCCTACTGACTGATGAGGCAGAAGTAAAGACTTGAGTCAAATTGTTCATCAGTCGGTGGCACTGGCAACAGAGAATAGTGAGGGTCAAGACACAAAGAGAAAAAATGTTGGAGAGTAACAGTATGCAGTGATAGGAGCATCCATATACGGAAAACTGTTATCAGGCTGGTGCTGGTAGCTGAGAGAATGCCTTCACCTGTATTACTAGCTGTTTCCACTACTGTTTGTATTGCATAAACACCGTATTTTCAATTAGTTTGCTAATAATGAGGCATAAAGTAGTCTCTACTGGGGCAGTGGTTATGTGGGATTTTCAGGATCTTCTATGACTCTTGAAAATATATTAGTTTCATTTTAGTGATTATTAGAGTAATACTATTCAGAAGAGAGAAGAAAATGCAAACACTAAAACAGAAATTACCTAAAATCCTATCATCCAGAGATAATGCCTTTTAATATTGCATGCATTTCCTGAAAATTATTTTGCCATATATATGATATATAAAAAATAGTAACATAGTAATTTCTTTTATTCCTATTTTTCTCTCAAGATTATACTGTGCTTTCTCATGTTAGTAAAGTTTAAAAAAAATACGAATTTTAATAATTGCATTTACCGCGACTGAACTGAACTGCCATTAATTTTACCAATCCTCTAGTATATGGCATTTTAACTTACAGATTTTTCACTATTATAGTAACATACTATATAAATCAATCCCTTCTTATATATAAAGCTCTACATTGCTATTTTAGAATTCAAAGTGGTAATTATGATACACAGTAATAAAGCCATGGAGTACTTGACTTGCCCCCACAATTTCTACTGAGCAATAATCAATGGGACACTGAACAAACAAACAAGAAAGAAAGAAATTTTCATTGACTTTTCTTCATTTTCTTCGTCCACATTTGGTAGGAACAAGGAAAAATTCCCATAAAATAATTCTCTGATATCAGAGAGGACAAGAATAATAAGTTAATTTCTCTGCTACAGCCACTTCTTTTTCCACTTAGAATAATGAACCATCAATTTAAATAGGAATAAATAAGATATAATATTTATATCAAACATCTCTGTATTGGTGCTTAAATCTAAATATGATTCGAAAAGTTCTGCAAACAAAAGGTAACAATTAGTTTTATCACTCAATGAAAAAACAGTTCTCTTTTACAATTCTTCCATATTTTTATTATTTTTTGAATGAATTAGAAAAGGTCATGCACTCTATCTCTTCCTTCTCACAGCCTCCCAGTTACTCCAAATTTTATTCGAGTTGCCATAAATAGGTCAACAGCTCCATGAGCTTAAGAATCAATAACTATTTAAGCCAGTGGTAACTCATGTGGAAAAGTTCAGAACAAATCAGCATCAGCTTCTTGGCTCTCTTGCACAAACATAAAATTTATACTGCTTAACCAATTTTCAAAAGTGTAACTTTGTGTACATAAATTTAAAACTGAGGCCAAATTTTACTTATTATTTATTCCAGTACATTCCAGTACAGGGCTACTGTCAAAAGCAATTAACTTTCCTAACAAATACATTCTTATAAAAGTTAAGTCTATGCTTATATCATTCAGAAAAAGAAAATTATGTAACATACAGTAGTGTAATGATGACGATGATAATATACGCTATTCTGGACACCTACTGAGAGCTGCAGTTCAAAAAGAGAAAATGTGAAAATGAGGTAAAAGCTACCCAAAATGTTTAATTCTGGCCAAAACAAAACAAAGTTCCCATAAAAGAGGCCTAATAACAATTCTTTGTTTCATTACAAGTTCAAAAGGGGTGCAAATATCTCAAAAATCTTGTATACTTAGATTTTCAAAAGCTGAAATCCTAGTATCTGAACATAAAACTGTATAACTTGCCCAAGAGTCCTTATTTATTACCTAATCTTAGGTCCCCCAGAGACTACTTTTTACAATAATCTCAAATGCACTACAATAGATTAATGGGCTACGCTGTTCACAGGTGTCTCTGCCTCCTTCCCCCAACAGGAGAGAAGAGGTAGACTAGGGCAAGCAGAAAATAGAAAGGGACTATGTACACCAAAGAACAGCTTGTAATCTTGTAAAATTGCTTCTTTTAAACTTGGACTATTATTGTCATTAACGGATAATATTTTAAAGAATAACATATTCACGGAGTAGTACAATTCCTGCCCTTACGGGTCTCTAGCTAGCTGACACGCGTTTTCTTCCCAGATAAATACATGCCTGTTGACTGATGCTTATCCTGCTGTTGCAAACAAGAAATAACTGTCCTATGAGACAAAAACCCTTCTCTACGGCTCCAGGCGTAACCATACGTTTGAATTAAAAGCACACTGGAACAATAACAAAAATCTTTCAGTACATCTATCATTTAAAAGCTTGATACTGAAAAGTCGTTGCTGCGACCCAGTTTTAGGTCACAAGCTTTTTTTTTCCCTCCTCCCCCTAGAAAGCGGTAAACTTCAAAGGGAATGGTGGCGACCAGAATTGTTTATCACC